>LKNJ01002480.1:0-103425 GCA_002120245.1 Maccullochella peelii
TTTCAGTTACAAATCTTAATGAGACTATATTCACTCCATACAGGTCTAGACCGACTCTTTATATTTACAGACACCCAACAATTCCCACCATGAGCAAGCAGTAGGCGATAGTGGCAAGGAAAAACTCCCTTTTAAACCTCGAGCAGAACCAGGCTCTGGGTGGGCGGTCATCCGCCAGAACTACAGAATTTATATCACGTGCACTATTCAATATCAGTATTAATATAAGCCTCATCTTCAAGAAAAGTCTTTGTCTAACAAGGGTTGGTATTTAAAAGAATAAAAAGACAAAAACATTTTTTGGACCTAGTGCACTGGCTTGCAGTTTGGAGAGATCCCTACAGTATTAGAAAAGCAGTAATTACAGTCAGTGTGTGTGAGCGTTTGTGCCTGGGATGAAACTTGACCCAGGGCTGCTGTTGGAAAGGACTACAGCAGTTGGAGCAACTCTATTACAAATGGTGATCTGATAAGCAGAGATGGAGGACATGGCAGAGGGAAGGTTTGCGGCGCTGGTGTAAGGAGAGGAGCTGATGAACATCATTAATCTGCTAGCTGGCACGAATCATCACTCTTACATTGTCTTGGTCAATAGGTGCCACGCTCACCAACAAGCCACTGGAATCCAAAAAGCACGAAGAGAATGAATGAGGAAACCCAAGATCTACTACTATAGTGAGTTTGGTGAATCAGACTTTCTATCTGGTATATTGACTGTGACGACCATGGCAAATTATGACACATCTTTAGCATTGTAATATTTTCAGAATTGTACTAATTCAGGTTTATTACTTGGTTCTTATTTCCATAGTTTTGGCCATCATATACTTAGTTTATGATAACTCTGTACTCACCAAAGTAATTGCTGAGTACAGAGTTATCATAAACTGAGATCAGGGAACCCAACAACATCGCTAAAAGTCTGATGGGACAAGAAACTCAATTGTTCAGACAATTGGACAGATTGTAAAGAAGGAAACAGTGTATCCAGATTATCTAACCTACTTTATTTGGAGGTAAAACCGAAAGTGACTCTACACTCAAAATGTAGGAAAACAATGCGTGAATAACTATGTTAAGGTAAGTCAGATGCCAGAAGCCAGAAGTCAGGTGTGTGAACTGTGATACTTGTTAACAACAAATAGTTTGAATGAACATCTTACCATTCACATTTGCTTTCACTTTAAAATATGTTTGGCTTTCTTACAGCCTCGATCACTTGATGGCTTGTGCCCAGTTTTTAGTGAGGTCGCCATGTTCCCAGATCAATTTTGTTGGGATAGAAACAATAGAAAATAAGATTCAGGATGTAATCAACCTAAATTATCCCCAACAATGTAAAGAATACCAACGTGGATGTTTCCCATTGATTATGTTTGTTCAAGATCATCAAAGCCCTCTGAAATTAATCCCATTCATTCAATGAGGATCATTAACCCATTTGTACATGATACAAATAGTTTTGAGAGGATCACAGGGCTCACACTTTGCACACTTAGGTGTAACAATAAAGGGCATGTTATGTGAAGTACATTGTCTTTGGCAAGGTTAGAGTAATGGTATGTTCATTCAGATGGTACCAAATAACCACAGACAATTCTGAAAAAATGCATTCCCCTACCATTTTATGAGAGAACTACAGTATAGTATAGTGTGGCTTATTGTATAGTAAGAGTGAAAATGGAATGTGGCATCCACAGCTCTCAGTGTGTAGTTGGTTCAATGTCCAGTAGGCAGCAGTTCCAAATATTTGCAAAATGTAACAAGAGCAAACTACCATCTGGACTATTTTCTTCTCTGTAACAGGAGCAAAAAAGATGTCCACCAGTTTACCAAGACAAATGCAAAAACTCCACTCTCACTGGTACAGAGTAATTCGCCAGAAAGAATGGGAGAAAGAGCAGTTAATGTCGAAACAGAAGGCAGTAGCCAGTTGTTTCATGACTAACTCGTCTGTGCAGCTGCACTGGATGGCCGAGCAAGCTCAAGAAGATGAAGCTTTATGGTCAAATTGGAGTGGCTCATTGTCTATACATGCATTTTATTGGTGTGACTAAATGCTCCAGATGCTCCTCTCACAGACAGTGATGCAATAAAAACCAAATTAATAGCCATTATCATTCACAAACATTTGGGTCCCACAAACAAGTGGAGGAGGCTGCTGCTGAACATTTCAAAGACAAAACTCTGTCTTGATGAACTCAATTGTACAACATCAGCAACAGATTAGCAATGGAGAGGCAAGGTCATATATTATGACCCTACAACTAGATTAAGATAGAACCTCAGGATTAACCCCTAAACCCAGGACCGTTTCTGAGCAGCAGACAGCTGCCAAACAGCAGCACTTTAGAGGTGTAAGTAGGTAAATTGTCATGACTTAGAGGCAAAACAACAGTTTTTTCTGTGGTTTCCGTGTTTTAACAGAGTGAGTGGTCATTTTTTACACAGTTCCCCCAGCAGACATCTGGCTTTAAAGCCAATACCTAATCAAAGGTGCCTGGATTGGCCCTGATCTTGATCTGCTTATGATGTCCGTACTTTGACGTAAGGTGTAGGTCATTACAACTTTTATCATTAATCTTTAGTTTAACTGAAACTTCGTAGTGCCTTGAGTTGAGGACATACCTGCACACATATATGCACAGCATCCTGGGAGTCTTATCCCAGTTTTGATTCTTTCAGGATATGGTGTTTCATGGAAGATAATCACCTGGTTATTCATCTCCTTGTATATATGATTATTATGCATTCTTACATGAGCAATGAATCACTGGGTCACAAAATAAGTGGCAACCAGTAGTTTCAGTAATGATATGACAATGGGCATCAGCCCCCAATAGAGTGTCCCTGCAGACTCCTCTCAGCAGTGGGTTTGATGAAATGCATGCACTGGATATCAGTGTGACAGACTTTTAAAGGTGGATTTGGAGTCTGACGTTAATTACAAAAAATGTCTTCCTTTTCTTTGGTGCCCCTCCAACTGGTGGCACCTTAGGCAACTTCCTAGATTACCTATGCCAAAAAACAGCCATGCCTTAACCAACCTGTACATCTGACTATATATGCAGCAGAAGCAGTGATTAATAAAGCTCTTATTTGTAAAGGTTTCCTTCACACAAACCAAGTCCTCCAGGTACAGATGCTGTATTTGCCTGCAGAAATCACAGGATGCATTAGCTGTTTAGTAAATAACAATGACTCCAGTGGAAAATTTCAGGGAGTTATTCTAATAAATGCTGACATTTAGTACAACCAAGGCTCAGCCCACTTTCAATGTATTTATCAGAAAACAAGCTCACCTGGCCGATTTGAGCAAAAAGGCAATTTTCTTTCCATTTGCAAATTGTTATGTCCGGGTTTTGATATGCCAGAAGAGTACATAACCAGGTTTCAAGCTCCGGGAACATACATTTACACACAGCCAATACAATTACGAAAAAGATGGGTAACCATTTTAACCGTGACTAAATGTAGGCAAACACCTCTCTAGTTTTCCTCCCCGACTCCCCCTACGCAAGGCGGAGCTGCATTTAAAGAATCAATTAAGGTGGAGATGGAGAACATTGCGACTGACCTTTTAGAGAGGGAAATTAAAAGAGCACTTCTAGCTAGTGGGAAAAAATGAGCGGTGGATAAGAGGGTTCTTTCTGGCTGCTTTTTCCTTTTAAATACACTTACAGTCAGTCTTTTGTGGGAATTTGTTTTGTGGGAAATGAATGAGCGGGCCATATGGGTGACATTTACAGAGCTGGTCGTGCGAAGGCGGGTCATGGTTCAGTCGCTCTACTGTACTGGATGAAAAATTAACTGAAGCCTACAGTATTAATATGGGTCACTCCTGAAGTGTGCGTCACTGGGCATGGCTAGACTAATGTCTTTGTGGCGAGCCATCAACATCAGTTTAGTTGGCAGTTATCTTAAAGGGGTTTCCAATAACATAGCATCATGTGGATGAATATTGTATCTCTCAGGAGGATAAAGCAGGATAAAGCTCCAAATGAGACTGATGATCAACCGCTTTCAGAGCTGGCTGAGCACGTTGCGGCAGCCTCACAGTCAGGTAAGGAGCCTGATGCAAACATTGTTAACTGCAGCTACTGGATCTAAAGCCAGAACAATGCTTTCTGAAGGTTAATAAATCCTTTCTTAAGTTTTATTAACAGTTAACTATGCTTTTTGCACCTACCAGATCTAAAGCAAGAACAATGCCTTATTAAGGTTAATAAATCCTTTATTATGCACTTATTAACAGTCAACTATGCTTTATTTATAGAATGCTCTCCGTGGTGCTAACGCTTTAATGACCTTGTAATAAGCGTTAGTTAATACTTATTAACATTATTATATCTTGATAAGACTGATAAGAGTTAATAATAGTGTTAATAATAGCATCATAAACACATTTATTGTTAGATTATAAGAAATTCAGCACTTATAAGAAACTTGTTAACAATTTAGACTGCTTAAGAATGTTATTTTGCTTATTGAGTCTTACTAACTTAACTATTTTGTCATTGCTTTACTAAGCTTTTATTGTTGCTTTATTAAGGTTAAAAAACTTTATTATTCATTTATTAGCAGTTAATTATGCTTTTATTAACAGTTAACAATGCTTTTTGCAGCTTCTGGATGTAAAGCGAGAACAATGCCTTATTAATTTTAATAAATCCTTTATTATGCACTTATGCAAACTTATGCAAACACTTATATTGTCTTATTAATGCATAATAATGCTAATAAGCATTTTATAAGCACTTAAAAGGGCCTTATCACCTATTAACTAACAATTATTACAAGGACCTTAATATAAAGCGTTACCCAGCTAGGTGGTGGTGGTGGGGGTGTTACCAAATTAGGATTAGGTGTACAATTTACACTGCTAATTGCTTAGTGGCTGCCATGTAGTTCCTAAATAATTGTGAATAATCAAATATAGTATATAATAATAAGTTACATTAGAACAGACTATGTCAGTGTAGTCCTCATTCAGCACAGTGAGCTGCCTGGCCCTGCTCTTCTCTATGTACAATCCCATCACCAGTGGTCCGCGGGGGCCCCAACGCCCAGCCTGCAGCCCTCCTGCCTGGGGCTCACAGTGGCAGATGGCCAGAACAGGCTGCGCTGAGCAAGGCACTGTGGGTCTGGAGAGAAGCCACATCATACTGAGCTGCACACACACACACACACACACACACACACACACACACACACACACCTGTGTTCGTGAAAGGGTTCAGCTGGTGGCACTGATACTGTTAGATTGAAGTTGCAAAATAGCCAGCACTTACTGTATTTAAATTTGACTTGTATTGACTTGACTTATATTCAGAGTGTGTCAGAAAAGGCCATAAACCCCTCAGACCTTTTGTCTGTCTTGGTGCTAGGCAGGTAGTGTACAGTAGCTTTATCAGAGCTTATTCAAAGAAAACAGAACAGCTGGTTGATGGGAGTGGATTTTGCTAGCTATACATACTACAACAATGAGCTAAGAGAGGCCAAGAGCTTCATAGAGCTGAGGGCAACTGCAGAGTTGGAGAATAATTCTCTGTGGGTTCATTAATAGGAGCAACACCTTTCACATTTCACATCATTTGTCATTTGAGTAGCTGGTATTATAATAATATTGATTACTGTAGCTTTGATAAAGGACAAATATCTGCTGGATATATCATCAAACCAATACATCGGTCTAACCCTAGCACACTCACACAAACATAACCACCTGCAGTTGGGGATGGGAGATTATCCTCCTTGTCACAAAGTTGAGGCTAACACATACGCTCAGGCACACATAGCCACACACAGTCTGAGCTCTGACAAACACAGGGAGGCTGGGGTGTCGACGCACACTGAGTGCCACCTGTGCCCAGGCACGGAGAGATCGAAGGGCAAAGTTGCGTGTCTCTACAGGGAGGACAGACTGGCACTGGTGAGCAGGTAGGCATGAAGGGAGCCAAGCCCACCCTGTCCTACTATATCAGCTGGCATCTCACAGATTAACACTTGGATGGGCAGATAGGCTTGTTAACACATGCTCCCATCCACCCCCGCCTACCACACACACACACACACACACACACACTAACAGCTAAATCCTCCACCACAGAGAGCAGATTTCAGGCTCATCGTCTCCATTCTGTCAGGGTGGAGACGTGAAGTGATGGCGGATGTACCGGAGCGATCCCAGTCAGGATTAGCAACACTATCATGGGTGGGAATCGGTGGAGAATCGGATGCTGAGCTGTGCTGGGGTGAAGGTGGGTAGGGATGGAAGGGGAGAGCAGGTTGTGGCCCAGAGAGTGAGACAAAGATTAAAATGTGTTAGCTGAGAAAAACATTGATAAAGAGGATGAAGTGACATCAAGTGATCATAACAAGAGGTATTCTGTAAGTTATAGACTCACAACATACATATAAATTCAAGATGAATAGTGACACTTCATCAAAGCAAGCAAAAATGTTTATTGTTTAGCAAATTTGTTTGGCTATTTATTCAAATACCATTCTGTGGCTGAGCATGGACACTTTATTCCATACACTGCCCACAAGAAATAACAAATTAAAACTTAATGTTCCATTTTCTTTCTCATCTTTTTAACATAACATCTTAAAGCCACTATGTGTAGAATCTTTATGTGATAATAGCATTTTTTTTTTTATTATTCTGAAGGCATATGTTTTTGTAGAAAAATTACATAATCCCAGTGAAAATTGGTTCAGTCTGTGTTTTGATTTCAGCCACTTATTTCTGTGCCCTCTGGTCAGATCTATGGGGAGCTACAGTGGTGTGGATTATTGCTTGCCACAGTAGATTTTCCAGTTCTACCACTAGGGATCATCAAAGTTGCAAATTTCTATATTCTACACACAGCAGCTTTAATGTAATGTTGAAACTCAAACTGAAACTCAAAAACTGAAGTCAAGGACCTTGAAAAATGGTACATGATAGCAGTAAAAAAACACACCGGAGAGTCTCCCACACGTGACAGTGAATGACATCAAAATAGGCTCTAGTCAAAAACATCTATTACATATTAAGAATTGAATGAAGTGCAGGTACTGTTGTCCATCCTGTACCAGTGCCACGCAGCGCATCAGACATGTATAAACTTACTGAAATCACCACAGATACACTGAAGTTTTTAAAAGTTGCCCCTTGCTGCCATTTACCACATACTATGAAACTGTTCTCACCACCTCTCGGGGTTGTGCAAATGACTCTCAGACGCTAAGGGGGAAGTAGTGTAGGGGTTGGATGGTTGGGTGTAGAAAGTGTCTCCTACAGTCAACATTGGTTTCTTTTAACCATGAGTAGTCTTTCCCTAACATTTACCAAACATTTGACGTTGCCTAAACTCAACCAAAAACATAACCGTAGGCAGATCAGAAAATACTTCATTTTGAAATGGTGGTGGATTTGAAAGATCACAATGGAAATGAGCCTTGGGGCTTTATTGTGTTATCCTGACTTTTTCTTTTATGTAAGCAGTTGGCAAAGCTAGTTCTTGCTCAAAGGCTCGTACTAACAATGTCATCCTGCTGATGCTGGTGCAAGATCAGAAAAAGCTCATATGGGTTGGAGTTCAGTAGCATTTTATCACATCTGAATACAGCATTAAATCCACCTGTTCTAATCCTTTTGAATCCCTTATTGAATTTCATTAGGTATAGCTTTCAACATGTACAAGTAACTAAATCTATACTACTCAAAGATTCAGTTTAGATCTGTAATCACTTTTTGTTGGCTGGAAAGCCAGACACACCTATCTTAGTCTAGTCTAGTTCATGTTCGCAGCATTAACCTGAAAATAAGACGAGCAGGAAATGTTGATTAACTTCTTACTTATTGAAATAAAGTGTAGCCTACTTACTCTAATTTAACTGTGAGTTTCTGCTGAAATTCAAATGACATGATCAGCTAGATCTTTTCTCTGAAGAGGTCATAGAGTGGTGTTGTGAGTGAAAAGAAACATCACTTTAAGTACAGAGACCAACTTGCAGAGAGCACATTAACCAGACAACAGCCAAAAGTTACAGAATTTGCATTAATTAGCAATCGCTGATATAATCTGCTCCTGGTGATGTTTGTCATTTCAAATGGTAAAAGCAACGGTTTGTGCTGGCTAGAAATGAAAAGCCTGTTAGCAGTACCTGAACGTTTTCTACAATTCCTCTTGGCAATTTAAAAAGGAGGGAGGAGAGATAAAACATTTGATAAGAGATTTGTTTAGCATTGGAGCTTACCGAATTGGGTATTTTGCCAAATGGGAACAAGATCCAAAATGGAGCCAACCAGCAATGACAACCAAAATAGGCCATTTGATGACAACCAACAAATGGCCTATTTTGGTTGTAGGTCTTGTCACATACTATAAATTGCAATTAAACACTAATGTTGATTTACTAATCACTAATGTTGTACAAATATGGAATTCTTGATGTTGTCATGATTGGCATACCAGTGATACAAACCCTATTATACTGTGTGTTTGTGTTTTCATGTAGAGTCAGTAAAAGCTCTGTGTCAGTTGGCTGATGCAGTTAGACACAAAGTATTTCTTTATCTGTTCAAAAGCATCTGAGATGAAAAGATGATAAATAGCTCCTTATATGTGTCTGCAGGGTTATAATCTTCGCACTGACCAACACACAGCCTTCAGTACTCCCTCAGTACAGTATATCATGCTGATATCACAGCAGCCTTGTCTCTCCATCTCCCTGCCCCTGTATGTTTGTGTTATTGCTTTCCAGTTGTGACAAGGTATAATGATTGGTGAGCCACAGATCTGGGATCCCATCAGTTAAAACTACTCACAGTGACAGTTCTCCTACAACAGAAACATACAGGGAAGGGCTACTATTCCTCTCTCTACCACCTCTTCTAATAATCTGATACCCCCCCTTCTCTTCACTTCCCCTCTCACCTTTTCTCTCTCTGTCACCTGTACCCCCCTCCCCCCTTGTTTCTGTCTCCCTGAAATTTCCCCAGCACCGGAGTTTAATACAAGCAACAAACAGCTACAAGTTTATTATCAGGCGAACACCAGCCATCCCTCTGCGTAGTCTGTAGTCCACACATGCAAATGATACTTGCAATGCATGTAAAAATACTGGCAGGGATAGCAGGGACCTATTTTTGCATGAAATACATCCAAATGTGGGTAATATGATTTTCTGTCAACCAATCTAGATGGGAATAAATGTGTATGATGCACAACAGGAAATGCACTCATGCATGCATGAGTCTATTGATCGATTTTACTGATTCGTGTATTATACTGCTGAGCCACAGATTCTCAAAAGACTCATGAGGGGGCAGGTAGGACAAATGCAGTTCTTCGTGCTTCTATTTACTCATATAGATATAATGACTTCTGCCTACAAGATTATGAGATATCTTGAGTGCAATCATCAGTATGAGAGTGGTGCTGGAGGAAAGCTCAAAGTATCCAAAATGGAAATGCTTAATTCTCTGGGGAGCTTGAATGCACTCCGCACATTTCATGTGTACAAGTACCATAGTACAACTAAAAACTTGTACACTTGTATATGAAGGTGGTGCTAGAGGAAAGGTTAATGCATCACCAAAAACATTAAGATCCATCCTCTGGGAACTATGAATATTACAGTCTAGGCAGTAGTGGTAAAGATATCTTGCATTAGACCATGAAAGCCAGCTGGAACAATGGAGCATTACCATTTCAGGTTGATGATTTTATTCAGGGCAACTTTTAGTAACTGAAAGTTACCTCAATTCTTTAATCACCAAAAAAGTAACCAGTAGTAGACCTTGACCATAGGATACTCATGTATAAGCAAAATCTTACAAAGACTAAATTGGAAATAGAGAAATAAACAGGATTAACCCTAACCCTTAAAGCTAGAGAGAAAGTGGATATAGAGACATGGAGTCACTCTGCTATTTGACTTGAGTTGAAAGAACATGGTTGTTGAAAAAGATTCAAAGAGGTTGTAATGACATGAAAGAGGACAAGCATGGTGGGAATATAACAACGACGCAGTGTTGGGACAGGTATATAAAGAGTGGGGAAAGAAAGAGTAGAAAGGAGAGTAGGAAAAACTAGGGCAAAAACCCAAAAGTGAAGATGTGGACAAGATATAAAACAACTGCACAGCAGCTGAATATGGAGAAAGATGAAAAGGACCAGACAGTGTCAAAACAGTAGAAAGGGTGAGATGATAGAAGTTCAACCAGGAAATTTGAAGGACAGTTGAATATTCACACCAAGAAAATGACGGCCGTGAAGCTGAAAATGAAAAGAAGTTAATGACTTCCACGAAGGAAGCTACATTGGAAGCAAATGTGAAATAGATCAAAGAGGCAGAGCAGGAGGAGGAGGACATAGGAAAGCAAGGAGAGAATAGATGAGGATGAGCGAAGATGATACCAATATTAAGAGGAGTAAAAGTAGCTGAAGCAGAGGCTAGCTGAAAGACAAAACAAGGTTAAAGAAGGGTAAGGACGGCTCGTATTCACCAGTAGTTACACGGAGACCAGCCCAGTATAGTTCATCTTGGATGATTCTGCAGTGCATGCTTTAGATCCAACGTTCAGTGATATTGCAGGAGATGGTGTGGATTGCGAAAGTAAGGGTATATAGTGGTGAAGAGGAATGTAACACATCCAACTTTAATGCTGGAAAACACAGCTTGCATCCTATCTTAGACCAACAATTATTGTTGGCTTCTTCTAAAGGAATAGTTTGTTAGTTGTTTCTGGAAATATGCTTATTCACCTTCTTGCCGAGAGTTAGAGGAGAAGACTGATACCACTCTCAAGTTGGTTGAGCTCGAGCCAGCAGCCAATTAGTTTAGCTTAGCACAAAGACTAGAAACAGGGGGAAACAGCTAGCCTGGCTCTGTAAAAATTTAACAAAATTTGACTAATGTCTTGTTTGTTTAATCTGTTCACCAAAGTGTTAACAATAACAATTAACCATTTTACTGGAGATCATGTGCTGGACTATTTCTTGCTGGGCAATCAGCAGAGACTCTAGAAGTTACTGATCCCAGTCAAGAAATAGTTCAGCACATAACCCCAGAAGAATGATCTTTCTTTAATATTAACCAAGTAGTTTTAGTTGCCTAACCTTAAACATAAACTGACCATTCTTTACTGAAGTCGCCATGCTTGAATAATAGGAATAAGAATAATGTATTTTTAAAAAACTGTTGTCTTTAAACATTCAAAAACATTGTCATTGAATGTAATCCAATATCAGTGTTCTCTTTTGGTAAGTGTCTTGTCAACCATTTTGCAAGTGAAGAATTCGTGCACAGCTGACTTTGTTTTCGCGAAAACAGTAGTACCTAGCCAATTCAACTAATTTACTTTTATTAGACTCTTGCCCTGTTTTGATTATTTTATTGATTTTAACAGGACCAACAGTGTACTTAGATCATGGAAACGATATGTAGATTGAATTTAATGATTCTTAAGCTGATTAGTAGCTTTCAATTCTTCTAATTTACCTGACAAGAACTTCTTATATAGAAATATGATCCTTGTCTGTCCCCTAACCCTTAACCCATAGGCCACCAGGGCTCCTCAACCAAGTAGATTTAACCCAAACCACAATTTTTCCAAAACTGTAACTGAGGGCTTTTTGTGCCTGAATCTGATCAAACCCTAACCACAGGGGTAGCAGATCAAATCATTTTTGTAACTGTCATATGTAATTGGTTTGGAAGGCACTGACAAACAAGGTCAAAACCTAACGTTGTTTAGTTGGATCATCGATGGTACTGTATGCCTCGCAATGGCCTAATCATTCAAATGACATCTGCTCATGCAGCATAATGCATAAAAGGTTTCTCACATCCCACCTCTGTAACCATACACATTAAGATTTTATAGATACAGTAACAAATTACAATTTTTATTGTTACAAATAAAACTTGCTTAACTGCTTATACATGATATATATATATATATACTGATATGCATATTATCACAACTTCATGGTGAAAGTTTATAGTGAAGTATCTTAGTTTGTGTTGTCCTGTGTGCCCTGAGATAACTTTGTTATGATATGGCGCTATAGAAATAAAACTGAATTGAATTGAATTGAATGTGGCTTATAAGGACCACAGAGACCACACGTGGTGAAAAAGGTCTTCACTCTCAAATACATGCACAGCAAACACCTGGTAAATGATACAGTTTTATCTCCCATGTTATGAGTTGCACAACACAAACCCAGTGATCTTCCCTATTTTAAAACAAATGGGATGAGAAGTTGATGCAACCTGTCACTGGATTGTAAAGAGGAAAATAAGGTGGTGGGGGGCAGTAAGAAGAGATGCCTAACGGCTGTACAGATGTCTAGCAGTGGTTATATATGAGGGATCTTGGAAAGCGGTGGTGTGAGCTGCCAGACAGCGGCTAAGTGATTAGGGATGTGTGGCGTAACCCTGTGCCATATTTAGCCGCGGTGGGGTGCCCCGTCCCCTGCCATCTCCCCGAGGCCCAGCGCCAGATGTCGAAAGCTGCTGCGGCACGCCTGGCAGAGCAGGTTGGCAGCAGGGTGCCACAGCAAGCCTGGGTACAGTGAGGATAACACCACCAATCCTACCAATTGCCTTCATAAGCAGAAATACTCACTGCAGTTTATATCAGTACAGGGATAATGACATTTTATTTACATTTAGATAAGGTGTGGGCAGATTGGTGTGGTCCACTTCTGATATGAGATTCTTTACTGATGTTTCACTAATTCCACTTTTGAAATAGTGATGAATACTATGCTGGCTATTTGTGGGAAGCTCATTCTTGAATTGATTCTAATGAGATATTTGCATTTTTTATTTTTTGTTTGGATGGCACATGTCTGTCTGAATTAGTTCTGAGAAGCTAGCAAGTAGCAAGCTGACGCTAACATATGTGAATCTGTTCAAGGTGGTGCAAATTTAGGTAAAGGTGCATCTGCATGAGTTAGAAATACTTCAATTTTAGAAAAAACTTTGTGTTTATCCTGAGGTTTAATGACTCCAAAAGAGAAACTTGAAACTAAACTTGAAAAATGACAGCTGAGACTCTTTGAGTCTCTCTGAGTTCTTTCTGTCACGCAAACCTGGTGCATTCATGCATATATTGCAAGCTAGCTACAGCTAACCTCTGTACAGTTGGAATATTGGTTGGTTGTGGCAAATAAACAGGCACTGCACAAACAGTCCAGTGGTCAAATTTGCCAACATAAAGTGAGGCAATAATTAGCTTCAACATATTTGGTGATGTTCTGACCTTTCATCTGGCACCCCCATCAGGCCAAAATATCCATTTGTACAGAGGAAATATCAGATTGCCAGGGTATTTGCTGAGCACATTTATGCTTCCTACAGGATGAATGAATTGATTTCAATGACACTATGCCAAGCGTCCTACCTAATGAATAGTTTTCAACTTTGGTGATTTGGGGAATTGAAGCTTCTACTGAGACACTCATTCTTTCCTGCATAAAATCATCACCTATATTTCCTTAGATGTATATCCAATTTGTAGTTGATGTCGTAACAAACGGTCAACACTTTCCTTCCTTCTGGCTGGCTGGTTTCTGACACTTTGGTGTAGAACAAGATATCCACTGGCTAGATTGCCATGAAATTTGGTATGGATATTCGTGATCCCCAGAAGATGAATTCCAATGTTTTTGGTGCCCTATTGACCTTTATTCCAGCACCACAAAAGTTTGACTTTCTGACCTTTTCAACATTTTGGACACTCCATGTATCAGCCTCAAGCCAAAATGTCAACTTTACAAGTTTGTCATTGTCATGAAATGTGCTGGGTACATTCATTCTCCACATTGGATAAAATCAATGAATACATTTAAATTTAAAAAATAAATTTTGATTTATATGACCCCTTGACCTTTCTTCAGCTGCCATCTTCAGGACAAACCCATTTCACCCCATTGTTGATAACAATATCTTCCCTCCAACACATTTATTTTCTGGGTTGTGATGAAATAAACCATGGCTTTTAGTCTAGTTTATCCTGTGTTTAACATAGTTTTAATGGTCTTAAAGCTGCTCAAAAAGTGGTTTATCAGCAAGGAAACATAAAAAAAAAGTATTGCTAGCCAAGAAAATCAGCTATATTATCAGTTGCTTTAATTGCAAAAATAACATCATCAGATTTCAGAAATCCCCATCACTTGAAACCTAATAAACATGTTCAGGCAGACATACACACACACAGCCTTAACTCACTGATCTCCCTGCAGATGTTGAGCTAACAAGTGTCCCCCAATTAGTCATTCTCTCTCTCTCTGCCTGCTCCCTGTTTTTTGTTCTTTCTTTCTCACTCTAGGACACTCTGCCGGAGGCTGACCAAGATAAAGTTTTGACTGGCAGGACCATTTGTTTTAATCAGGTGTTTGCAGACGCTTCCCTGACCTCCATTAGTTGAAGTTTTAATTGAAATTAACCCCCACTACTACCCCAATTAACCCACATCCCCCCTGACTGGCGCTCGCCCTCGTCCCGAGCATCTGTTTCGGGGTGGGGGGAATGGGAGTCAGAGCGGGGAACCGGAGGAGAGGGGGGGTTAACGCCATCCGAGGATGCAGTGTTGTCACCCGTGGAGAGGCGGCATCACATCAAGTGCCTGCTGACTGTGCCTGGCTCGCCATGAAGCCCTGGGGGGCCTTCTGTCTCTCTGTCTACAACAGCAGCGAGGCTACACATGGTTTAGTCTTGGCCAGCAGGTGGTGGGGGTGGTAGGTAGAGGGATGAGCCCAAACACAGGAGAGGAGGATGAAGATGTCCCAATAGGGGGGAGAGGAAAGATGGCAAACTTGGGAAGATGAGAAAGTGGAGAAGTAGTAGAGGATTGGGGAAGGGGGGGTAGAGAGGGATGGGGAGACGGAGGGAGGTGGTAATTACTGTACAGCGTGCTTTCTATCTTAAGCCCTCCTGTTGGAGATAAGAGTGTGTGGATAGAGTGCGGAGTGTGTGTGTGTAGCCTCCAGGACCTGCTTCTTTGCGTGTGGAAGGTCTAGAGTAAGGAAGCTGTCAAAGTGGCCCCTCCAGCTCAGAGCTGAGACTATTGAGTGTGTACACATGCTGGAATATCTTTGTTTAGCCTTTCTCCATGCCCAAAAAGTATTTGTACAATTACAGCATTAAAGTGACTACAGTACAAATCGACAAGCACAATCAGTGACATTAAAACTACTGTACTGTATGGACCACTATTGGGGCAGCAGCAGTTTAAAGGAATACTCCATTGAAAATCTGTATTATGAGTGTATATACACACACACACACACACACACACACACACACACACACTGTGTGCTTGAAAAGTGGCTCTGAAAAGTTGGAATTTTGCTCCTTCTCAGGGGACAGCAGTTGTGGTCAGTTTGGATTCACAGCAGTTACAATGGATTCCTACACTGATCCAGAGTCATGAGAAAAATGCCAATATATACACCGATCAGCCATAACATTATGACTACCTGCCTAATATTGTGTAGGTCTCCCTTTTGCCACCAAAACAGCTCTGACCTGTCAAGGCATGGACTCCACTAGACCTCTGAAGGTGTGCTGTGGTATCTAGCACGAAGACGTTAGCAGCAGATCCTTTAAGTCCTGTAAGTTGCGAGTTCGGGCCTCCATGGAGTGGACTTGTTTGTCCAGAACATCCCACAGATGCTCAATTGGATTGAGATCTGTGGAATTTGGAGGCCAAGTCAACACCTTGAACTCATTGTCGTGTTCCTCAAACCATTCCTGAACCATTTTTGCAGTGTGGCAGGGCGCATTATCCTGCTGAAAGAGGCCACTACCATTAGGGAATCCATGAAGGGGTGTACTTGGTCTGCAACAATGTTTAGGTAGGTGGTACGTGTCAAAGTAACATCCACATTAATGGCAGGACCCAAGGTCTCCCAGCAGAACATTGCCCAAAGCATCACACTGCCTTCGCCGGCTTGCCTTCTTCCCATGGTGCATCCTGGTGCCATGTCTTCCCCAGGTAAGCGACGCACACGCACCCGGCCATCCACATGATGTAAAAGAAAACGTGATTCATCAGACCAGGGCACCTTCTTCCATTCCCCCGTGGTCCAGTTCTGATGCTCACGGGCTCACTGTAGGTGCTTTCGGCGGTGGACAGGGGTCAGCATGGGCACCCTGACTGGTCTGCGGCTACGCAGCCCCATACGCAACAAACTACGATGCACTGTGTGTTCTNTCCATGGAGTGGACTTGTTTGTCCAGAACATCCCACAGATGCTCAATTGGATTGAGATCTGTGGAATTTGGAGGCCAAGTCAACACCTTGAACTCATTGTCGTGTTCCTCAAACCATTCCTGAACCATTTTTGCAGTGTGGCAGGGCGCATTATCCTGCTGAAAGAGGCCACTACCATTAGGGAATCCATGAAGGGGTGTACTTGGTCTGCAACAATGTTTAGGTAGGTGGTACGTGTCAAAGTAACATCCACATGAATAGCAGGACCCAAGGTTTCCCAGCAGAACATTGCCCAAAGCATCACACTGCCTCCGCGGACTTGCCTTCTTCCCATAGTGCATCCTGGTGCCATGTCTTCCCCAGGTAAGTGATGCACACGCACCCGGCCATCCACATGATGTAAAAGAAAACGTGATTCATCAGACCAGGCCACCTTCTTCCATCGTGGTCCAGTTTTGATGCTCATGTGCCCATTGTAGGCGCTTTCTGCGGTGGACAGGAGTCAGCATGGGCACCCTGACCACGCAGGCACATATGCAACAAATCCAGAGTTATACAGAATAATCCAAGTGGCTGGAACAGAAAACATGAAGGTCTTCTTTCCAACCTTAAGCATTATTGAGAGACAGCAGATATACATCCTGTGATCTGGGGTAATGGCTGTAAAAAGAACTCTGTGAGATACATTTGCAAATATAGAATGAAAGTTTACCTAAAGAGGCTTTATAAATAAAAATACAGCAGAAAGTGAGGTAACGGATGGACAGAGATGGCCAGCCAACTCTGAAAACAGAGCACAGTGATTGTCTAAAAGACCGCTATGAATCTAATAAAGTTAGTTGTACGACATTTCTCCCCTTATCAAAGGATGGTTCTTGCCTCTGCTTGGCTCTGTTAAAAAAGAGCAGTGACAACACTGATGTATACTATTTAAATGGCATGCAAAATCTGTCTCCAATATAAAATGCTTTGATCACCTTGTTTTGTGAATGAGATTGGGTTGTAAATATGACTGAATGTCAACTGTCCTCCTCTTCATTTTCTGCTGACTCTCCGCTAATGACTAGAGTCTATATTCTTGGAGTCAACACTCTGTTTTCCTTCAACCAGTCAACCAGTGACCAGGGCATTGTGATTGGTCATGTAGTGAGTGAAATGGTTTTCGCAAAGTCTGTCATTTACAACAACTCAAAATGGTGAATAAACTGTCAGCTGCACAGTTGGGATGGAGCTAGACTGTGTGGTAAATGGATGCAAAGTAAAAAACAAAAGTGTACATGTGCACGTGAAAGGAAGGATTTTATACAACATTATAATCCAACTGCTAACTCGTGATTTTATATCGTCTTACATTGTTGACAATATGCTGTTGTAAAATCTGCTGTAAAATGAGACAAACAGACAATACTTCTGCACACACAGAAGCCTATAAATCAGAATAAGAAAAATCACTGTAAATATGAAAACCACAGAGCCTGGTTGTTTGCTGTGAGACACACACTCTACAGTAATCACACCAAAAGACAAGTCTAACCCTGAACTTCTAACTTCCAATCATACTGACTGCTTCCAGGGCAATTCAAAGCAAACCAGGAAAATGCTACCATCATCAACATATAACAAGTCCTCCTACCTAAACGACAGAATAGGTCGTCAATGACAATGATTTGTCAATTTGTCAATGACTCCCAAAACAACACATATAGGCATACCAGACCTTCATCGTCTTGGTAACAATAATAAACATGTGGTTAGCATTATGAAACAGTTGCAGTTAGGTTTAGGAAAAGATTATGGTTTGGGCTTAAATAAGTATGTTAGTTACGTACGTAAGTCAGTGTTGACTTTAGGTTTCACACGGGACACGAACAGCGGTCTCCTGGGTGAAAGTCCATCCATCCATCTATCCACCCCAACCTCCTCCCTACACAGACTGTTGAGCTTTATAAATAAATATGGGTCATAATAAGCTGCTTGTATAGACAACCTATATGGTCGGAGGACGGGCTTCCTTACAACCAGGTTTTGAGATATCTGTCTCTGAGTTTTCTGCCGCAACCCCATTACAATGGAGGTGAATTAAATTTTGCTGTGAAAAGCTTTCATTTCAACTACTTTCTACCAAAGAAATGGCATCAGAGTGAAAGCAGTGATTTTAGAGATAGATATCTCAAAACCTGGTCACATGAACCCAAAACTGTCTAGATGGCCAGATAGTAATAGAGCAGAGTTGAGTAATGAGGGTGAACCAGGCCTTTAAGTGATTGCGTTTTAAAGTTTCTAAGTTTAAAATGAATCTTCTCCTCTTCCTCTGTCTACTTACCCAATACTGTTGAGTAGTGTGAGTATCTACAGGGTGAGAGCATGAAAGTGTAGATGTTTGATTTTGCAGGATCACAATATAATACTTATGCAGTAAGGCTATATGGATCAAAGTCCATCCTCATCCCTGACTGAAACGTCCGTGCAAACAGAAAAATGCGCGACCAGCACCACACACAGGTCCTGCTGATGCACACCATGGGGTTGTTGGTGGGGACGGTGATAGCTGTGGTGATGACGGGGCGCTTTAAAAAAGACCATCAGTGCCCTACCCTTCACCTGAGATTAGAAGAATCAAGTGCAGGGGGTGGGATCTTAGGTTGGGAAAAGGTGGAGGTGGTGGTTATGAGAGGGGGGGGTTAAGGAAAGGGGTTGTGTGGGGATGGTGAAGGACAAAAAGGCAAAGGACTTGGCCCCTGTCTTCTGTCACCATCCAAAGCCATCCCTCATGTACGAACCCCCAACGGTGGCTTGTCCATCCTCTACACACACATAGGAACTGTGCCACTGTAGGTCTCTGGTCTCCAGCCAGACTCTGTGTATGACATGGTCTGATGGTGTGTGTGTGTGTGTGTGTGTGTGTGTGTGTGTATGCCGGGCTGGGGGATGTGGAACCCAGGCTAGCGTATACCCTTGAGCAAGGTGGTCTTACACTTTGACTCTCTCCTTGGCTTGGCTAATCATCAGTTTTGTCATTAGCATGATACTTGAGTGTTAAAGAAGTGCCTTTGTTATATTTCAATCAAAATACTACACACGGGTTTAATTACAGTTGAAGAGATTACAGTTTCAGCTGAATGCTAACAATTTCAATGATGGAATATTTTTTTTAAAAGTTACTTCTTCACTAGAAGAATTAGTCACTTTCTAAACAGTTGTTTGATCAAACACTTAAAATGAGTGACCTCTTATGGTCATGTGACATAGGTGCAGACTCTGTGGGTGCCCTAACTTTGTGCATCCACAGGGAAATCATACTATAGAGCAGGGGTGTCATACTCAATCACAGGGTCCATCTTAAAAAATTTAAATGAATTTGTGGGCCAGATAAGGAGGGGCATAGCCAGAACTTTCCTACTGAGGTGTCCAGGTTAGACCCAGTGATTCTATTGGGGTGGCACGTACTACAGGGGGTACGTGAGAGAAAGTATAAGAATAAATCATGAAAATATTAGTTCTTTTAATATATTTTATATTTTTAGATAATAATAATAACATTTAAAACGTGAAGTAGAACTACTAATTACAAAAAATCTTTCCAGTTTTTAAGTATAATTATTCATTGTGCACCACAACTGTTTCATGATGACGTGCCCATTAGCAACTCGAAGGCTAGCTAGCAACAAAGTCCTGCAAACAATCCACAAGAACCAGTTCAAAAGAAAAAACCATTTAGCCTAGCTGAAGAACTAATTGCCAAGACTATGGTGGACAAAGCAGCGGCAGCCAAGATCAGGACTGTACCGCTGTCAAATGACACGGTTTCACAGAGAACTGACAAGATGGGGACAGATATTGTGGTGCTAGTTGTGAAGAAGCTCAGGGCTGGTGAGTTTTTATTACAATTGGATGAGTCCAGGGTTGCCAACTTTGGGTACCTGGCTGGAGTGAGATTTTGATGCCATGGCCCATGGGCTTAATCACGCACTTTATCACATGCACATATTTGGACTCAATTCACCATCAGGGTTTAAAAAAGTATGCACCATACACATGTGGCGGGAGCGGGAACTTATATTGTAAGATTTAAGGATATTGCCTGACTAAGCCACTTCCACCCTGGGAAATACTCACAATTTCACAATATTAGACAAACACTAAAGGGCACACAGGTTCATTCACTAATGAAAGTCAAACACGGTCAGAANTACTCCAATATCAGAACTACACCGTTTTATTGAATGTTCACAAGTAGCCTAGCAAGAACCAGAAATAAACAAAAAGAAACAAAAGAACACAGGAACCTATCCTACTCCAGACACATATTGACATAGCCAATACATGAACACACACACAGACAAATCTACACATGACCACAGATACTCACTTAGCCAAATATATACATGAATACTCTTTCACTCACTCAGCCAAATATGAACACTCATTCACTCACTGGCTTGCTTGATCGCCTTCTGGGCTCTGCGCAGGGTTTTCTGCCAGAACAGCTGTCCAATCAACACAGTGATAAGCATCGCGCACATATCGCGGACCAAACAGAGTAAGAGCCCATACTCATAGAATGGGGGTTACACTACGTAACCAANATACTCACTTAGCCAAATATATACATGAATATTCTTTCACTTACTCAGCCAAATATGAACACTCATTCACTCACTGACTTGCTTGATCGCCTTCTGGGCTCCGCGCAGGGTTTTCTGCCAGAACAGCTGTCCAATCAACACAGCGATAAGCATCGCGCACATATCGCGGACCAAACAGAGTAAGAGCCCATACTCATAGAATGGAGATTACACTTCGTAACCAACTGTACGTCCGTTCACCTGTTCATCTCTGTTGCTGTCGCAGTGTTTTGGCGTGAGAATTGTTTCGGCAGCGTGAGACAGAACGTAAACGCGTGTGTCACACGCCAGAAGCGTGAGAGTTGGCAACCCTGATTTGACGTGTGCAGCCTGGCTGTACATATGCTGGGTGAAACCGCTTAATCTTGAATATTTGTGGTGCTTATTTTCTTTGGTACTGACTTTACTTGGTTAGTGTAGTTTGGGTATTTGGCCTTACTTGGCAATGAGGAGGTTGTTCTGACTGAAAGTGATTTACCTAATGTTATATGATTGTGTGATGGTCTTTGTGCAGTTTGTAGGCTTAATACATGTTTCCGGGCCCTCCCCTTGGGAAAAAACAACAACTTTATGCCTATGATGTAAATTATACATGCTCTCTCTCAGAAGAAAAAGAAATAATAGAGCCACAAATCCTCTAGGCCACTTTCAGACTGATTAGCCCTGTGTGGAAATAATAAGACCACTCTGTTGATGCAGTGGGGGTGCCAACACAAAAAGCTTTAAACCTGCTCAACTATTGCCACAATGCAATACAAAGTCATTTGGCAAGGTGCTGCAAATATGTGCAAACACAGAGTATTACTGTTTACCTGGTGATCGTCGTGATGAAAGATGATTGCTGCAGTGATCAATTTCCTCATAACATTATCAACCACTGTTCAGTGTTTTGGTGTCTGATAAGCCATCAAACCCAAGAATCTATAAGTCAAAGTGGACTTCCTGGATCTTTTTTTTTTATTGCGTCACTGGTACCTGAAGCATCATGTCCCCACCAGCGTAACATTGCAATTTTGAGACCTCAGACCACTAGCACACAGGGACACCAAATCTTTGATTCCTTTTAACCAGGACCACAATTTTTCCCTAACCTGGGTTGTTTTGGAATGTGCTGACAACTATTTTGTCCTTTAGATACGTCCACTTTGGGCATGTCATCCTGCCAGTAGGGGCCCCAAATCAGAGATCTCATATGGATCATTCTGGAAGGCAATGACCATCCCTCTATGCAATCTGCAAATGAACCTGTAAGTTGGCTGTTACACAATAAAAGGAGCACAGAGGGTTGAATATTGTTTAAAGTTGGCTGGTAGAGGCAGATCCATACACAGTTTATGTGAACCTCTTGCACGCACAGAAACACACACCTTCACTATTCAATAGATGAACTTACCTGCAGATGCTTTCCCTGTTTTTGGAATGAATCCCAATCAGGGGTTTCCATCGCTGCAGCAACATTCATCGAGGAACAAATTACAGTTGGGGATTAGGATTGGGGAGGGGGGACAACCCAGTGTTTTATCAGTGGGGCTGTGTTCGGTCTGCCGAGCCGCTTATATTTCAGGTAAACATAATCCAGATTCGGCTCTGGCGGGGGTAGATTCAATTAAGATACAGAGACAACTTTGTTAATGCGGCCATATCTTAATACCCTGGCCACAGCTTGTAATGAATCTGGGCTCAGGGGTGGGAGCTGGGAGTCAGGGACAAGGGAAGAGGACTGAGTGTGACAGTATCCTATGGTGGTGGTGGTGGCTGCTGGAGTCATCAGGCCAAGGCTGGTACTGTATGGGTGGGGAAACTTAGAAATGCTGTTTTCAGGTTTGCCTTCATGCACATCAGATATTGATTTGATTACAAAAGAGCACTTCTGATAACGCGTGTTCCCTAAATATTTTTTAATGAAAGAATCAGGCTTTATAACATGGTTAGACTAACTGATCACTCATTCTCGTATGTCAGTAAACTTCCAGACAATTTGTCATTTTGTAATTTGTTACTTGGTAGACTGATTTAAATGTAGATAGATAGATAGATAGATAGATAGATAGATAGATAGATAGATAGATATCCCCTTTTCCCTGCTACCAGTGTTTATGCTAACTTAAGCTAACCAAGTCTGGTCTCCAGCTCCATATTTTGCAAAAAGACATGAAATTCTCTTCTCATCTTCTCATCATAAGTGAAATGTGAACCAATAACAACAAGTCTTAAGACTTTACTCAAATTACGTCAAAATTTAGACAGTGTATTAAGCAAATTGGTGTTAGATTTCAACCAATCCTTGCAAAAACTTCTAAGAGTGTACTAAAGTTTGATAGACAAAACAGAATTCCCAAAGTCCAGTAATCCTAAAAGGATCAATGTAAAAAGGAAAATCCTGAAATCCACAGCACATGACAGGACATCCAGAGTAAAGAAGTATTCATTATTGCAGATTATTGGAGGTCCAGTTAGATGTATTCATATGCAGAATATATTCCATACAGAGAAAGAAATATGTTGTTTTCTCATCCTCTGTCCTATTCTTAACTGAAGAAAAATACATCAGCTGGTATGTCCAATTCAAACATACTTTGCCCACTTTCATAGGCAGCAGTAGCATTAGGATATGAATTGACAAGGCTATTTATTGCTGTTAATGTGAGTAACAACAAAGCTTATCAACTCTGGATGTCACAACAAAGCAAGTCTTTGTCCTAAAATACAGAATAATACTTAGTTTCCCACCCATGCAGAAACAACAATTTGACACCATCTGATTTGGGATTGGTGAAGACGTTTCCTGAATAGCATCTACAAGAACTGCACAGTCCCCAAAGCTTTTTTGGTCTTTCAGTTGGGTCACTAGCTCAACAATCCTTCTTTAGTATCAGCTGAGAGACAGCAACCCTGAGACCCATGTGGTGAACAGACTGCCTAACCAGAGCATATCTCATCCCTCTGGATGTTAATATTTATTGACGGCACTAGGCTGGTGTTAGAACATTAAAAAGGGGATCGGGAAGAAGGGCTCTGCGGACTTAAGCCCTGGGAGGCCACAGCGACTCAAAGTCTTATTCAGATGATGTGCCCTGAGATGCTTGTCCTTGAAAAAAGGGAATTAGTGTCTGTGGAAGTCAAAGGGAAAATGGAGAGAGAGAAAAAGAGTAAGGGGCTGGTTGAGAAAGACAGGAAGAGAATGTGTTTGACAGAAAAATGTGTGTGTGTGTGTGTGTGTGTGTGTGTGTGTGTGGATTTGTAAACGTGTTTGCATGCATATTGGTGCGCATGTCTGTGTGAGATAGACCAAAAACATAGAGAGGAGGAAAAGAAAGGCAAAGCAGGACTTCTTCACGCAGGGAGATGATGCAAAGAGCACAGGCTGGTACAAAAGTGTTACCACAGGACCGAGCAGACAATCCCCTCTCCAGGAAACACAGATCAAAGCGGATTTAAGTAGTCAAGACTTGTTCCATGTGGTTCCAAGCAGCAGTCTCGACCCTGTAGCCATGCTTTTCCTCTCTGTGTTGAGATCAGTTAGGATGGGTGACGAAGCTCCGGAATTGAGTCGCGGCAAAATTTGATGGAGAGGCCCCGGCGTTCCCGAGGAGCAGCAATACTCTCCAACATTGTGAGGCCTGTTGTAGGTTGCTTATCATGACTCTAAGGCACTGGCAAATACATTTTAATCATGTTTCTGTGTATAACAAGTGGCCTTTAACCTTTGAAGCATCTAGTGAATTGGTAAAAGAATCAACGCATTAGTTATTCTTATTGGGTTTGGCAGACATTATGCTGTTTAGAACGCCACTTTTCCATCACTTATGCCCCAATGCCCATACATACACTATAAAACACTTGTATGAGCTATGCAGCGTTCACATAAAAGAAATGTCCTCCCCTTAAAATCCTCTTTTATTGAAATTTACGTACTCTTTAAAACAGGAGTTACTTTGTGAACTGCTCTTTACGCAATTTACATATTCTGGTGTTGCAACAGCATAGCCTGACGCCCGGGACACACCTCCTACCTGAGCAGTGTATGTGGGTCGCGGAACCTCTTGCTTTTCATTTCTGTGCCCATTTTTAACAGGTTAGAGCGGCCACACAGCCCACGTGCACGTGCAAATCTAGAGATTCCGAGTGTTGCCTATTTTTTCCGTGTGACACATGCGGTTCTCAAGAAAAATAGACCGTGAAAATTATCTGTTGATAATAATAATCCCCTGTTACAATTGAGCACAAGCCCCTTTTCTGTCTAAACTAAATATAAATTAAATGTATAATGAAATGAAACATTCTATTATTGATAGCTATTATCAAAGGCAAACTTAATGTAGAAAAATAGGGCTGGCAGGAGCAGCCCTCTGTGTGGACACCACACCTGTGCAAGCAGCAGTTCAGCGAGGTAGCCGTCACACCGTAGAGGAAGGAAGTGTAGCCCAGGCATAATGAGTTTACCAGAAAGAATGCAGTATTGCAATGCCTGTTCCAAAATTTTGGCTAATCTCTTCGTACTCTGACAAGGCCCACTCGACATTTACTTGAGACAGATGTTATTCAATTTAATTAAAGTCAAATAGATGGTTAAAAAATTATACATTACATTACATTATATGACTGGCGGAAGACACCAATTGCTGTCATTGGCCTTTTTTTCCAACTTAAAAACATTCTGGCTGTTTGGAAACATCATATTTGTCTAACTATACACTGAAACCAGTTTCTGAATACATTTGAGGTGAAGAAAATGTCATTTAGTTGCAGAATCATGATTTGTTTAACTTTTTCTTTCTTTAAACAGTTGTCCATAAAAAAATAATAGGCTAATAATCAGAATGAATTGCCATTTTGTTTCTCTTTTTTCATTTAGCGTGATTTCTGTTTGGAAGAGGGGTTCTAGATGTGTTAGAGATTACTTATTCTGTTTTGCCCAACCAATTAATAGTGAGTGACATATCTGTCCTGCCAAGATCATTTTGACTTCGACATAGAAGCTGTGGCAGTGATTGCTAGTAGTAAT
Organism: Maccullochella peelii; assembly: GCA_002120245.1. Taxonomy (NCBI): domain Eukaryota; kingdom Metazoa; phylum Chordata; class Actinopteri; order Centrarchiformes; family Percichthyidae; genus Maccullochella; species Maccullochella peelii. The sequence goes on from LKNJ01002480.1 coordinate 25,853, forward strand.
TTAACATTTTTCACAACAATCAAAGAAATATGACAATTTAAGAGTTATTATTCCTGTAAGTCGACCTACAACAACCTGCACAATTGCATCGATCTCATTTACATTTGTAGCCATGTTTGTGGCAATATTTCTGACATGGACGTAGCTGGGAAGCTAGCTAGCTACGTAGAAAGATGACACATTCTTAATCCCACCTACAAAGTTCTGATTGGGGGAAAAAGCCACCAATAACAATGAACAAATTGTGGTGTGGATGGTCATTTTGCTACGAAACCAGGGCATTTATACTATGCTATGCTAAGCTAAAAATGTCTTATTGTGATGTGACATCTTTGTCCACTTATCAGTCAGTTTAAGATTTGATTTTAAGATTTTACTGATCATCTTTAAAGCACTGAATTGCTGCTCCCCTATGAAGCTAGAGAACAGTCCCCACACAAGTCCCGGCTCAAAATTAAAGGTGACTGTGCTTTTGCAGTCAGGGCCCCTTAGCTCTGGTACTCCCTGCCTGAATATCTCTTAAATCCCCTGTGGCAACAGGGGAAGGACCCAAGTGCAGACAGTTGAGACAGACAGGAGGATTTCAATGATTTATTGACAAAGAAAGGTGTACAGGCAGATATCGCTGCAGGTCGACAGGCAGGTTCAGGTAACAGAAGCTCAAAAGCAAAAACTCAAAGCAGGAAACAAACATTGCAACTAGGACAAAGCGACAAGGAGTGAGTGGAAATGGGCTGGTTAAGTACTGCACTGCTGACGAGAGAAAGTGGAAACAGGTGAGGAAGTGGGCGGGGAAGGCCAGGCAATTGCAGAGCAGATGAGGGAAATGGGAGCAGGTGTGAAGATGGGTGGTGCAGTCAGGTGATGGGGAAAGGAGGGAAAGTCCAAGGGCACCTGATGGATGGAAGGAAAACGGCAACGTAGAGGTTCTGGGGAATTAGAAATGTGGCTGAAGAGGAGGGACAGAGACAAACTGACAGTAATTGTCTGATTTTATTCCATCAGTCCTAATGTTTTTGTTCCCGGTTCAACCACGTAAAGCACTTTGTAACTTTGTTTTGAAAAGTGCTGTATGAATAAAGTTTATTATTTATTATTATAATCTACAGGAATAAGAAAATACTAAACACAAGAAAGGTGGAGTCATTAATATTATCCATTTATCAAGAGATTGAGACAGTTTTCCTGTGCTGCTGAAATGTTAGCAAATGCATTTCCTGACTTTTTAACTGCATGTTATAGAGACATTATAAGTACATGTACACTGTACACTACCCAAAGGAGGCTAGCTTTGAATAGTGGAGACTATATCTGTAAGTATAGGAAAGTGTAAGAAGTCTGCATTAGAAACAAGAGGTGGCAGAAGATTACACATCTGCACTGCCTCACTTTTAACAGAAGACCCTATTCTGTACAGTAAAAGCTGGCAGGACAGCACAGAGATAGAGCAGAGTATGAGGGCTGAGGCCGCAACAGAAACACAGATTGTGAACAACAGAGACAGCTGAAAAGGCTGATAGAGACAGTATAATGTTGAGAGAGGGGGAGCCAACAGAATCCATATCCACAGAGGGGGTAGACATATGTAAAAGGAAGAAGCAAAGACAGGGGGAGAAGTAAGTGGGTGATTTATTATTTGTCAACTTGTGATCACAGACATTCAATTTATTCCAGAGAGAGGGTATAGCGGTGACAGTGGTGGCGTGTTGGTATGAGTGGCCATCAGCACCAAAGATGCCAGTCTCACTTCTCTGCTGTACAAACCCACAGGAGTGAGGCATACAACCCCACCCCCCCTTCAGAGCAGGCCTGATACATAAACCATCATCCTTTCCATGTCTTCCACAGTAAATCCAAGAAAACATTTGTTACAGTCCGTTTCAAAATCACTTTGGAACTCTGTTGTTGGTGTTGCATGTCCACGTGACATAAAAGATGATCTGGGAACAAAACAGCAGTGTGCTGGCATTTTTAATTTTGAACCACGCTAGCAGTGTGGCTTCAGGAATTACAATGTTTGTATCTATATCTGAACGACTTTTGTATGGATTGCGATGAAATGTGGTAGAGGTATTCATGGTGTCCAGGTGATGATTCCTAATAATGTTGGTGGTCCTCTGACTTTTTATCTGGCACCATGAGCACATCAACCTTTTCACTTATCCAGCGAAATGTATATCTGCAAGATGGATTGGAACAACATTTTGTACAGTCATGGTTCCCAGATGATGAATTCTAATTTGTGATCCTCTGACTTTTGTTCTAGCACCACTACGAGGTTGATATTTGTGGTTTTGAGTGACGTGTCTGAACAACTCATGTCTCCAATATCAGATGGATTGCCATGGAATTTGGTACAGACATTCATGTTCCCCTCAGGATGAATTGTTTGGTGATCACCTGACTTTTAATCTGGCACCATCATCAGGTTAAAATTTGAATTTGTCCAATACTCTGATTTATGACAAATGCCTGCAAAACTAATGACAATTCGATTGACCTCAGTTATACTTTGTGATTAGTGCTAATAAGAAAATGTTTATATTCCAACACGTCAAACTAAGATGGTGAACATAGTTAGCATCATATCAGTTAAAGAGCAGCATGTTAGCATTGTCGTTGTGAGCATGTTAGCATGCTCAAAGCACCGCTGTGTCTAAGAACAGCCTCACAGATCCGCTAGCATGGCTAGATTCTTAGTCTTGTTTAAATGTATCTGCTCAATCTCCACTCCAGCCTTCACATTCTTACTTTCTACAGTTTTATTTCCACATCAAACTTCAGTTCAACAACACATCATGTGGAAACACTGAAATAGGTTTTTAACAACATTTCCCAAAGTGACCATTACAAAAAAGATGGCACCTCTATGATTAAGTTTAGGCAATTAAAACATGGTTAAAGTTATGGAACGATTGTAGTCATGGTTCAAAGAAACCAACGGTGACTGTAGGAGATGAGATGTAAACCATAGGCCGCGGCCTATGGTTTCACACTTTGTACGCCTAACCATCCACCCTGACCTCTTCCCTAAGAGGTTTTGCAGCACCTTAACAACATTGTGCTACTTTAACATTTGCTTCTGAGAGAAGATATTCAATCAATAGCCTAAATAATTGCATGGCCAAAAGAGGTAATTTCTCAGGAAATCGTAAAGGCAGTTGAGCATTTGAATGAATGACTGATGTTGTTTCTCTCGTTGGCTTGTTATGTCTCTTCTAGTTGTTCTCTCTCCATGTTCCTTATTGGTAGAAATTTCATTATGATATCTTGAGACCAAAGGAGCATAACCTGCTATAGGTAGGGAGAGAACATGTCTTTAAGGTCAAAAGTTTGTTGGATTATTCTGCGCACTTTCATAAATGATAAAAATAACAGGAGTAAATATATTGTGTGGTAAATTGCACAATCCCTTTCCATAATCTGAAATGTTGTGTTTTGTGAAATGTCATGTTTTCTGTAATGTCGTTGTGTTTTGTGTAATGTTGTAGTGTTTTCTGTAATGTCGTGTTTTGTGAAATGCTGTTGTTTTGTGAAATGTTGTTGTGTTTTGTGAAATGTTGTTGTGTTTCGTGAAATGTCGTGTTTTCTGTAATGTTGTTGTGTTTTGTGAAATGTGTTTTGTGAAATGTCGTTGTGTTTTCTTTAATGTTGTTGTGTTTTGTGAAATGTTGTGTTTTTTGAAATGTCGTTGTGTTTTGTGTAATGTTGTGTTTTGTGAAATGTCGTGTTTTGTGAAATGTGTTTTGTGAAATGTTGTGTTTTGTGAAATGTTGTTTTGTGAAATGTGGTTGTGTTTTGTGAAATGTTGTTTTTTGAAATGTCGTTGTGTTTTGTGTAATGTTGTGTTTTGTGAAATGTCGTGTTTTCTGTAATGTTGTGTTTTCTGTAATGTTGTTGTGTTTTGTGAAATGTTGTAGTGTTTTCTGATATTTTTTTCTACAGTAATTGTCCAGTTTATTTTATGAGATACAGACCACACTGAGTGGCTGCTTTTTCAAACACCAACACCAGCTGATCTACTTTTGTCCCCACCCCCAGGATAACGGCCACACCCCCTGTGCACTGGCGTCTTCAAACCCTGCATGTGTCAACTTATTCACAGAGCACTCCATCTATAAGAAACCATGCCTGGATCCTCCTTAACCCCCACTGTGAGCTCCTTCGAGCCCAGGAGAGAGAGGGCAGAGTCCCCCTCAGTGTGACAGGCTCGTTCTCCATTGCTGTCCCCAGTTGTTATCCTCTGAAAGCAAACCCCAGGAACATCGCTCCACCTCCCCTTCATAAGGGAGGCAATCCCATCACATAGAAACAGAGGGAGACAGGGACACGTTCCACACCTCTTTCATGCTGGCAGAGATGCTTTAGCCTGACACTCTGACCGGTTCATAGAAAGGATGGTGACAAAGATCACACATGGTCCTAGCCAGAGAGCTGTATGGTATTGCCTGGCCTCCCCTGCCCACCTCCTTACCTGTTTCCACTTTCTCTCATCAGCCGTGCAGTACTTAACCAGCCCTTTTCCACTCGCTCCTTCAATTCTTCATCCCGCTACCTCTGCCACCCGCCACCCAACATTAAGCCAAGATTGAGAGAATTCATTACAAATCAACCCCTCACCCCATTTCCTATGCCCCCACCCAAACCCTGCTTAAACTGCTTGCATCCTGTAATCCGACAGATTAATGGCAGAGCATGAAATGTGGCGTTTACGTCGACAAAAGTTAAATGTTGTAGGGAGGGAGGGGCGTTCTGGCTTTGGTGTGTGGATTACGCCCTGTGAAACCCCCTTAATGCCAGCATAATTTGATGGAGCTGCCAATTTGCTGTATGCGCACTCTCTCTGCCCCACTTCTTATTCCTCCTGCCCCCCAAACCAAAGCCTACTTTGCTGCAACACTTCTGAGGAGGATCTGAAGTTTGGAGAGGCAGAGATGCACGTTCGGAGGAGGGACGAGCAGCCACAGACGCTGCCTGGGATCCCTGCCTCCCCCAAGCTTAAGATCACAGTGCTAATGTCATTGCAGAATTTATTGCATGTCTGGATTTGCATAATATGCTCTCTGAGTCAAAGGTACTACAGGTGCATGTACAGAAACTGAAACCTGGTAGGAAGTTTGCTATTATTGGGTCAACTTAAAGGTGCTTCTTGTACCCTTTTAACATCTTTAAATTTGACACATCACTATAATTACCATCAACATATTTTGCATCAAAAGAATTTTCAGCGTCATAGGCTAAATACAAAATATAACAATGCACATTCAAAAATACAGTATGAAGTACCAATAAAAAAATAAATATTGACCAAATTGTGCAAAACTTCAAATCTACAACACAACAACAAAATATGAACTAAGGTCCGGACAGAGAACCAATCATAATTTAGCACAATGGGGGTGGCACCTGGAGTGGCCAATGAGATTTCAGGGGTCAGTGGCCAGTGCCACCCCAGACCACTGTCTGGACACACCCCTGCAACAAACCATCCCAAGATGCTAGCTGTTAGCATGGCTATAAAGGCATCCCTTCCTTCAGAACTTTCCTCATCATTTAGAATTTTCCCTTGTATTAAAAGTAACCCAGGTGATTGTTGTGTATACACCCATGGTTATAGAGGAAAAAGTACAACTAGTAGTGGAAGCAAAAGCAGAACCCATAACAATGGCTACATACAAACATGTGCTGAAAAATTCCAGTTCCATTAACAATTTCAAATGTGCTGCATGTATAACTGTTTTAGAGAAGTTAACTATGAGTCACAGTGAGCATTGCAATAGGATATATCCAATTAAAGAGCTTAAAATGATGTTGCTGTGCCATTATGTTAGAGATTGACTATATAAAAAGTCTTTAGATACATCCAGCAGTTGTGGATCAGTTTGGTAACTATGATGATGTTTTGTTTCTGATTGGAGTGACAAAGTGCTCTGAATATGCTAGAACTCTGAAGTCATGGCTAAAGTCTTCTCCATACTAAGAGCCATTTGGCATGCCAAACTGACTTCCCCCGAGTTCTCATAAATGATCCAGTGGTATTATTAAATTATGATGGAGACTCCTGTGTTCCTGTACTGAGAAATATTGTGGTTATAAAAAAACAATCAAATGGAATTTAATGGGAGCAGTTACACCCATTTTGCTACTTTATTTAGTCAAGGTTTCTTTCTTAATCATAGTGGACAAATATATTTACACTCCGTCAGTGTTTTTTTATTTCTTCCACCATCACAAACTCTAAGCTTTATAGCTCAGTCTGTTTGGGAACTGCTGTTGCCAACTTTGGTAGATTTAGTGACTCAAGAGACTGCCCTGCCAAATTAATTTCTCAAAATTAACTAGCGACAAATTGCACTACTTTTTCATACCATAGGGAGAACATTAATGTGTTGATTCCTACGGCATTTAATGACAAATTGGTACGGCTGATGCAGATGCACCTACTCTGCTTTAGTTGCTTGTTTAATCCAAAGGCCTCTGATCCCAGTGCATCATACACACGCCATAGCCTCTCCCTCTGCTATGAGCATGGCGAGAGCAGGATTTTGAATAGCACAGTATATATTTTCATTAAAACTGAAAGTTAAAAAAATATTGAAGAAAAAGACTTGTTTCAAAAAAAAGTATGAAAATGGGATGGGAAAATCCAGGAACACTGCTGAAAAAAGATAAAAGTGACATTAAACAAAGGTCAGTCTTGATTTTCAGTGGATCTCATTCACCTTTTAACCGAAGAGAATCAAAAAATACCTTTTCAATTATGACCTTTGGCTTGAGATGTGAGCCTAAAGGCCTGGTCTCACCAGAAAGTGGCACGGCATAATTCATCTGCACTTCTTCTAGAAGCTTTGTGACATAGGCCAAACTTGCAAGCTAACTTGCAGGGCTAGTTGGTAAACTACTGTAGCTGGTGAGCTAACCACTAACACACTAGCCAGTTGGGCTAATGCTACCCAGTTACAATGGCTCTCCAATCTTCTTTCTATTTTGTCCTTACTGGGCCATTTACTCCCCCTGGCATTTTTTTTTTCTCAGGATTGTACATCATTTCATTCAATATTAGATATTATAGATATTATAATCAAGAATTATTGAGAGGGGAATAAAAGCTCTTCAAGCTAGCTAGTTTATTCGAAAGACACATTTGCACCCTCAAGTCCTGTCTCACAATTGTCTGCAAACCATTCCTCTTTAGTGGAGCGCTTTACACTCTGACAGAGGAGGTTAAATAAAAATGGATGGCGCAACACAGCTAATAAGCTCAGTCGCTTCCTCCATTTTGGCCTCTCCGGTTCCCTCATAGGTCAGCACTGTCAAGACGGCTTCGGAGTTAACAATACTATTTTTACCTCTTGAGCTGTGTCATGATCAGGACATGGTTGTCTAAGCTAATCACACTACGCACACACACACTCATACCAGCAATTCTATCTCAGTTTGTGTGTGTGTGTATCTGACATAAGTAGAGGCAGGTCAGATCTAATCAAAGTGGTGTAGTCTTGCTCTCTGCCTCACCACATCCGACCTCCCTGAAATAATACTCATAATTCACAGGGAGGAGGAGGAGGGAAGTGGGGGGGGGGTTTGCTCTTTAGCATCATTCAAAGGACATTTCCAAACTATCGCTCAAAATGACAGAGGGAAGCATGGGGGTTTGCTCGGAACAATCACACTCATTCACACCTGCGTCGCCAATCCCTTCATCCCCACATCCCTCCCATCCCTCCCCCTCAGAGTCCACCAATTAATCGCAGTGAAAACATGTCTGATTGAATCTTTTCAAGCAAATCCTCAGGCTTGGGCTTTTGTTGGTCCACTCCTTGTCAACATCCATTAAAACAGGCCTTTAATGCTCCTGCCCAGGCCATCTTCCCTGCAAAATATGGAGTGAGAGGAAGGGGGTGGGGTGGAAACAGGCGGGGGGGAAGGAGGGGTGGAGGACAAAAACCTCTGGCACAGACTGATCCCACTGTCTTCAACTTTAATCAACTGTATGCTAGACCGCTCTTCATCCTCCCTCTCGCTCTCTCTCTGTGTCAGTCCCAGTGTCTCTCTCTCTTTCTCTCTCTGTCTTTCTCTCTCTCTTCCTCTGTCTGCCCAATAATGGGCTGTTTGTAATGCAGGAGGCGAGCTCCACATCAATCATTCGCCCCACTTTTCACCCCCCCCCCCGCCGCCACCACCTCGTCCTTTGCTGCAATAAATATGGAAATGAGCAGGAGCCAGTCATTGGTAATTTCAAGCTCGGCTCACTAGTGTTAAAAAAGGACACAAATGTATTAATTGCCGGCGGCCGAAGGAATCCCATTTTCTGTGGGCATTGATTACAAAATTGGTGTGAGCAGCCTTTTTTTTTAAGTTATGGCTGGTTGTATGGTATGTGTGTGTTGAAGTGGAAGAATGAGAATGACAAAGATAGTGTGGGTGACGTCACATGCACATAACCCTAGTCTTTATCATCAGTAGAGAACATCAGATTGTGGTGTAGGTCAGCTTCTCTCCCACACACAGAGTGGCAGAAACATGGAAAATAAGTATTTGCTGTTTTTTGGATATATTCAGACTATTGGACAGGCACACACATATGTACAAGACTTGCAACCCCAAAACACCACCCCTACCATCAGTAAACAGGTAGTGTGCATGCTTGCTGCACAGCTGGCTGTACTAATGTGAGATTATGTCGCGTGGAGACCCAATTATCCACAATTGATCCCAAACACCTCCTACTACAGCTCTGAGAGCAGCCGTGTGCATGTTTGTGTGTTTTGTTGTTACACAGCATTTACCTCCATAAGGGAGAACCCACATGGACATTCTTGAAAATGCAGCAGGGAGACACCAGGGGCATTTTCTCTCAAGGTTAAAGGATCATTTTAAGTTATTTTCAAGATGGGCCTTATTTCCTCAGTTTCCCCACCATTATGACTGATTGGGTTGAACATTTCCTCACTTCTTTGAAAAGTGCTTTATAAAGATCCAGGTTGGTGTTGTTGTCTGACACATGAACACACACAGCAAAAGTAGTATATGAAGCCCCAAAAAAGCAATAAAAGAACTTCTATCAGGGTTGAAAATGAATTTTGAGTCCCCCAAAACAGAGAAACTTTTTTGGTAATTATTCAATGTGATTTGGTGTAATTCTCTGTTTAAATGTATATATCTACACTGAAGACTGGGGTCTCTGCCAGCAGTGACAGCCAGAGTGACAGCTGTCTCATATGAATAGGTCCAATGCGGGTCAAATGCAAGCTGAGTACATCCACATCATACTCATGTCTCTTGTATGAAAGGGGTATAAGAGTCAACAGCCACACTGGAGGCTCTGTGAGGTTGTCCTTGGGCACAGCGGTAATTTGAGCTAAATGTTAAGAATGTCAGAATTAGAATCAGCTTTATTGGCCAGGTATGTGTACGCATGCAAGGAATGGGTGCATATGCCAGTATATACAGTATGCACAGAGTGTGTAGATTTGCATTTGAGTAATGATATTTACATGTTGATGTGTATTTAAACAATGGAAATATATAATTTACAGGTAGTTGATGTTTGTGTCACAGGGTTATTGCATAGGGATTGTTCCTGACACTATGTGACTGATGTTAACTGTTCATCAGAGTGATGGTCTGTGGGTAGAAACTGTTCTTGTGTCTGGCGGTTTTGGAATACAGTGTTCTGTAGCACCTACCAGAGGGGAGAAGTTGGAACAGGTTGTGTCCAAGGTGTGATGGATCTGCAGTGATGTTTCCTGCCTATTTCCTGACTCTGGAGATGTATAAGTCCTGAATGGAGGGCAGGTCAGCACGATGATTCTTTCTGCAGTTCTAACTGGCCGTTGTAGTCTGTTCCTGTCCTGTTTGGCAGCTGATCCAAACCAGACAGTGATGGATGTGCAGAGAACAGACTGAATAATAGCGGTGTAAAATTGATCAGCCTTCATGATGATGGAGTCTATGTTGGATGCCCACTTTAGGTCCTGGGAGATTGTGGATCCCAGAAACCTGATGGTTTTCCACAGCAGACACAGTGTTGTTCAGTATGTTCAGGTTGTTCTGACCACACCAGAGGGCCAGCTGTTCAACCTCCTGTCTCTATGCAGACTCATCACCACCCTGGATGAGGCTGATGACCGTTGTGTCATCTGCAAACTTCGGGAGTTTAACAGACTGGTCTCCTGAGGTGCAGTCATTGGTGTAGAGGGAGAAGAGCAGTGGGCTGAAGACACACCCCTGAGGGGCGCAGTGTGATACCCCTATAATTGGAGCCCACCCTTCGGTGACCTCCATGCGACATTGAAGAGGTGTATCAGCCAAGACTGCCCAAAAATGTCCAGAGCCTTCAGTATCTCAGGGAAAATCTCATTCCCACCTGGAGCCCTGCCGCTGAGGAGTTTCATGTCTACCTCAGAGACCTCTGCCAGCATATGGTTGAGGCTAAACCAAGTCTTCAAAACTCTGCCTCCTCCACAGAGGATGTGTTGGTTGGGTTCAGGAGATCCTCAAAGTGCTCTTTCCACCACTCTACAGCATCCCCAGTCAGGGTCAGCAGTTCTCCTCTCCTGTTGAACACAGCCTGAGTCAAGCCCTGCTTTTCCTTTCCTGAGTCATCTAATGATTTGCCAGAACTTCCTTGAGGCAAAACCGCAGTCCTTCTTGCCTCCTGGTATCTGTCTGCTGCTTCAGGAGACCCCTGGGCAAACCAAACCCGAAAGGTTTTCTTATTGAGCTTGATGGCCTTCTTCACTACTGGTGTCCACCAGTGGGTTCTTAGGTTGCCGCCTCACAACTTCCTGACCACAACTCCTAGCAGCCGCCTCCACAATGGAGGCTTTAAACATGGCCCAAATGGATTCCATCTCCCCAACCTCCCACAAAATGCATGAGTCTCCCACAGGTGGGAGTTAAAGACCTCACAGAGACAGGGGCTTCAGTCAGACATTCCCAGTTCACTCTCACTACATGTTTGGGTTTACCAGGTCTGTACAGCTGATCCAACTAATCACTGGGTGGTGCTCAGTTAACAGCTCTGCTCCTCTCTTCACAGGAGTGTCCAAGACATACAGCCACAGATTTGATGATATGAGGACGAAGTCGATGATTAATCTTTCACCAAAGGTGCTCTGGTCCCAAGTACACTTAAAAATCACACTAAGCTCAAGCATGGTGTTTGTTATGACCAATCCATGACTAGCTCAGAAGTGTAATAAGAAAGCACCACTCAGGTTCAGATTGGGCAGGTCATTCCTCCCAATCACCCCATTCCAGGTTTCTCCATCCCCACATGCCCACGCCAGTGTTTAAGTCCCCCAGCAGAATTATAGAGTCCCTAGGCAGTATCCTTTCCAGGACCCCACCCAAAGACTCTCCAAAGTCATTAGGTTTCGTCCTCTGGAGCCCATGAATATCAGTACAAAATTTCATGGCAATTCACCAAATAGATATTTAAGTTTGGACCAAAATGGTGAACCATGGTCTCTATTCTCTGACTGTCCATTGACTCGTGGTTGATAACCCAAAACCAGTCAATGCCGTGTCTGGTTTTAGTCTGGTCTTCACAGACAGCTGATGTTTAGACTTTTTTTTTTCTCTAATGTACTTTTTCATGGTAGAGGTTAAGAGACTAAAGCAGCTGGATTGTGGGTAAAATGTGGCTAAGGGGAAGTGAATGAGTGATGTTCTCCTCTCAACACTAGAAGACTGTGCTGGACAGCTCCAAGTGCAGGGGCGTTGTTTCAGCAAAAGCCAATGTATGGCAATGTGACATGACGTCAAGGACCTACTATCCTATTGAAATTTCTCTCACCTTCACAATGCCTAATGTTTGCATCTAATGCATGACTTAGAGAGCAGTGAAAACGCCTTTCATCGTATCTATTTTGGCACATATTTCAGCACCATGGACTAGAGGGTGGGTACCCGACAAACATTTTGAAATGATATTCGGCTTTGGGCTGGGTTCGGTCACGTCATTCTTGACATGGTGCTTCCTGTTCAGTGCTGGGGTTTGTTATTTTCATGACAACACGTGAACGCAGCACACAGGCGGTAAATAAAAAAGATCATGTAGCCTAGCTAAGGATGGGCGACGTCAAACAAAAGTGTCATCGGGGAAGTTTAAAAAACTACTGAAAACCATGCAGGGAAATCTTCAGCAGACAGCTGTGCAGGAATGTGGTTGTGGATGTGATGGTGGTAAAATAAACAGATTGGAACTGAAGACATCCGCGTGGTTCTTATTGATCACCTGCAGCATGTTGCTACTCATAAGTGAATCCAGCATAGAAACAGCAGGGAAGCTACAACTTCCTCACAGATGGTGTGGAGGCATTTTGATTTGCGTCAGCTTACATTACCTGCAGCGGGCTCAGGTCGGGTTCTGACATAAATAACAGAATGCCTGTTGGGTTCGGGTCGGCGTAAATTATTACTCTGTCGGACTCGGGTCGGGTTTGGACAGAAATATGCGTCCCGAGCTGCACTCTACCTTGGACAGAGAGTGGACTCTGCTCTATCATTAGTCATTTGTTTAAACTTCACAGAAAATAAAGAATGCATTGAATTACATGCTAATTTCTAGTAGGTAACCGAGAACTGTTCAAAACACAGCAAAACATTTGTGTTAGCCGCCTAGCTAGACTGAGGAGGGGACACTGGCAGCTGCTCAGGAGCAACAGCAATTTTAAGGCGATACATGTGAAATTAGTTTATTTTTATTTATTTATTTAAAAAAGTCCAAGGTATGGCACCTGCCATACCTGCCATACCACAATTTACGCCTATGTCCAAGTGAGAAGCAGGTTTCATTTATGTAGATAATAGAGGTCTAAACATAAATATAAAAGTTACATTCAAAATAAAAATAAAAGTGAGTTATGTCCCTGCCTATATACACACACACAGAATTTCAGCCTGTTAGCCATCTAGCTCCAGTGTGTGTGGTTGCTAAAAAAGAGTGTGCATGCAATATGCGTGTACATGTATTTATGCATAATGTGCTTTTGAATGTATTACTATGGAGTCTATTTTTGTTTATGCCTGCCTGTTAGCTTTTCTGTACTCCACGGTGAATATGTTTGCCCTGCCACAAACCCCAAGTAGTGCAAATGAATCTTGCTTTACTGCTATTAACGCAGGGCAACCTCATTCACAAGTCAAACACATACTGTATACACACATACACACACATGCGCGTGCCACAATAATAATAAAAATAATAAATCGACACAGGTCTGTGATGGTGTCCAAGGAATCTCATCTCCCCATAAATTATAGCTGTAAACTTTTGCCGCCACGCAGCCTAATTAATTCTCATGCTGTTACACAAAAGGAAATGTCGAGTGACAAATGGGCGCATGACTTGAAAGCTGCCAGGTCTGCAAAACATTTTCCACTCCAATTTATAAGCAATTTTACTGTAAATCATCAACCAGAACTGGCTACTTTAGAAAACAGGACAACATAGTAAGTGGAGTGATAAGGAAGAGAGACACACACACACACACATACAGAGAGAGAGAGAGAGAGGGAGAGAGAGAGAGAAATTTGAAAGGCCAAATTGTAAATATAACCCTCCATATATGGAGCTCTAAAGTGTTTAATATAAATATAGACACAAAAATATATATATACCATATAATTAAACTGTGAAATAATTGTGAAATAAATCTTACAAACTCAGTTTGTGTTTATCACATGTTATTTATCCCGAACAGAATTTATTACAGGTAATTTTTATTTGATCCCAGCAGCCTTTATTTATTTGATAGTATTTTATAAAATACTTGTCTATATGGTAATTCATAACCAAGACAAATACTGCTATTTCAGGTTACTTACCAAACCAAACTAAATTGTTTTTGTTTCCTTTTTTCTCTTTTTTTTGTTTGGAGGCTTTCCAAATAAACTTTAGTTTTACATAAATCTATATCAATGTTTGTCTCGAGTCCAAAGTAAACACTTATATGTGGTTCTGTTGTACACTGTTATAGTAGATGGTATCATATTACTCTACATATACTATACTTTGCTGACTTTGCTGCTACTAACCACACCACTATTTCTCTTAACTTGAGATGATATTGTAGTATTACATTAAATACAACTCTGGCCGTGGGTACTGTATGTATACTGCTTGCACTGTAATTTTGAGTCGAATTTCTTTTTAATAGTTTCTATTTTTATTCTACTTATATTTATATTTTTTATACTTCTAATTATTTATTTTTACCTTTCTCTATTTCTCTGTACTTATTTCTGTCCTTGTGCTGCTGCAACACCTAAATTTCCCCTCTGGGGATCAATAAAAGCTGATCTTATCTTAGAAAGTTGTTCTATCTTCTGTGTCAATGATCTGGAGGTGAAAAGTAAAATACGCTGTTCAAAGTAATCTACCAGTAATGTACGCTTGCCATTTCAGTGCACTGGTGGATGATGTTACGTTCAGGTTAATTTTTTTCTGCCGGGTAACTCTTTTTCCCATGTCTCTTTTTTCTTATAGAGGTCAGAAAAGCTCTATCTGTGTCGGGACCCCCACTGAACATGGCCTAACCCTTGTGTGAGATAAGCTTCAGTTTTGAAAACTGATATAAGCTACTGATTCCATAAAACAATACAGCTATGAATGACTACAGCTGTATCAACTTTCCTTTTAGTGCTACCTTCACATAGCTTTACCACATCGGTGCAGGCAGTCCTCTCAACATCTATTCAGCGCTTAAACATTGCTGGGCTGTGCCTAACCATATAATGGAAAGCAGCTCCTAATGCTGGAAGAAAGCTCACTTTGACTCTGCATTGATCAACACTCGCGACTGATTGGGGCCAATGCAAATAACAGGGAACTGATGGACAGCGACTGGACTGCCTCAGCCCAGCCTGGAGGAATTAGCCCGCATGCTTCCCACCACACACAGACCCTATATCAATGTCTGTGGACCTGGGGCCAATTTGAATGTGACTGAGGCACTCAGTGGACGTGACATTGACGAAGGAGGCCCATTGGAAGCCATGGTTCAATGACTCATTATGGAGGAAGCTACAGGCTGTGTTTTCTGCATTTGATACAGCACCGGCCTTTAAAAGCACTAATTGGAGTGTAAATGTGTCCTTTCTCTTGCATCTGTTTTGTTTGTTCCTATCTTGTTACTGAAATGAGGTTGTGTCAGATTAGCCATTAATCTTAGTTTGAAGTTTACAGTACATTTAGATAAAAAGGCAAGTTAAATGGTTAAAACAAGTTAAGAGGAACAAAAACACTTAATATGTTCAGAAAAAAACATTTTGTCCAAGAGGGGCTCCTGTTGTAGTAATGGTTGTTCTGATAATGACAACAATAAAAACTCTAACTATAAAATAGCCCTCTGTATTTTTAGGATATATAATTACATGGATTAATGCCCCATCCCTACTTCAAACCAAAGCATGGACTATCTGAGGCTCCACAGTCCTCCAGACCGTGCTACACTGAACATAAATTTAAAAAAGTGCATACCCCGTCATGTTATTACCAGAAAAACTAACAGTTCAAGTGCCTAAAGGCCACAGTATACTTCAAACTAAGTTGTTGGATCATCTAAAAGTGAAACCCCCTTTTGGATGGCAGAATTGGGGGAGGGCTGTGTCTGACAACTGTAACTTTCTGACAGAGACAATCTGACTATCATGCCCGCTTTACACAGCCTTTGACCAGGTTTGTGGAGGTGTAAAAGTAAGGCAGTGCTTGACTTTTTCTTTCTTCATACAGCTACTTCCATCACTTTTCATGTGTAAAACACCTTCGAGGAGAGACTGGCCGGACAGTTTGATTCAGAGTCTACAGAGAGCGGGAGAGATTGAGGAAGGATAAACACTTTTGCCTTTAGATGTGACTATATGTTAAATATATATATATATATATATATATATACACACTATAAACTTACTTGCCAATGCCCTCGTCTGGCCATGCAAATGATTGTCTGTCAGAAGCAAAGTGGGAAGTAGCATGACAGTGTGATAGCACCACAAAACTTCTTCAGGCAGAGGATCAGTGAACAGATGGGTCAAGAAAACATATGACTTTGACATGGGGGACCACTGGTTGCATCCTATCTCATACCAACAGTCAATGTCAGTTTCCTTTGACCATGACCACAATCTTTTCCTAACTTTAACCAAGTAGTTTTTTGTGCCTTAACTTAATCAAACCATAGAGGTGGCAGAATAGAAAACACTTATAGAAATCATTTTTTTAATGGCAATTCATAACAAGTTTGAAAGGCACTGACAATCGAAGTTGTCTGGCTGATAGGTGCATCAGATCAGAAAAGACAATGACAAACAGTTTCCTTTGTGTGTATGAGAAGTAAAGGGAGAATTGGAAATGAGGTGAATACCTGTCCTATCTAGATGTATTATTTTCATACTTCTACTGCAAAATCATCACTTTTTCACACCTGAGGCATTCCATGAGGCAGACGACAAAACAGTGGCTGGCCTCATCAACAATAACGATAAGTGGGGAGGAGTTCCCGCACCTGGCGGCGTGGTGTACCGTCAACAACCTGGCCCTCACCACCAAGAAAACCAAAGAGCTTATTGTGGACTTCAGAAAGACCAAAGGCGGCACACTGAAGAAAAGTCCCTCTGTCTCCTCGGATTCTGGTGAACTTCAAGCGCTGCACCATCGAGAGCGTCCTTACCAACGGCATCACTGCATTATATGGCAACTGCTCGGTCTCGGACCGGAATGCACTGCAGAGGGTGCTGGAAACTGCCCAACGCTGTCCAGCACAAGCGGTGTCTGCGAAGGGCACGCAGCATCATCAGGTACGCATATCACCACAGTGATAGTTAGATTATTCATGTCCCAGCCTGAATGAGTTGGTGACCTCATACGCTTCATCTTCACTGTTGTAGTATTGACTTCAGTGGCTTAGATGAGGTAAAATAGTTGTAGAGGTGTGCTTCAAAATGTTAGCATTCTTGTTTTTGGCTGCACATTTCTAAAATGCAGCACAAATCCAATGGCTTGAGGTATGCATGATCGCAAAGGGAATTGAACCATCAACCATATCAATACATGCACCAAAAGAACACCAAAACATTTCCAAGCAAGACTACAGGACACTGAAGTGGAACAGTGACCATTTGTCTTTGTGGCCTCCCCTCACTTTTAATTTTAATGAATTATTTTCTGTGAAATTCCAGCAGCCTATCTACTCCATTATAAACTTTGGCAAGGGTAAGAAAAGGGAATTGCCGTCTAATTAATTATTTCCAGCTTTTGTTTCTAATTAAATGCATGGTTAGTCTACTCAGTGAAGGTGGGTGTGTCGCAACAATGCTGTTTTACCAGCGCAGACACACTTGGTGAGCCCGGTTCTGACTGTCACACCCACGCATCTACAAGAAACATGATGCTGAGCAGCAGAACAAAGGAAAGTTTGGAAAGGAAAAGTAAAGGAAAGTTCTTCTGCAGTAAAATCAACACACAAAGACACACACTGTGGTTGTTTAATAAAGTGTACAGTGCGGAAATGGAGGCCCAGTGTTTGCCAGCTCGTGTGTGTTTACAAGCCACATTTTTTTTCAAAGCAGCATTCTCATACAGTTGAATGATATAAAATGTGTTTGTATATGTCACCATCCTGCAGCAGCTTGGACCACGAGAATACAACGTTAAACTTATATGAGACTTACCACAAGCGAGAAAAGGGACCCTAAACCATGTCCTATCTTATAACTATGATTAATGACTGCCAACTGTCATACATGCATCAAGAACAGAGCCATACATCATGCAATAACTACAGCTGGCAAATACTGACAAGTACACTGAAGCCATGCCACAGCATAGACATAATAGCACGTTTCAGTGTTCAAGCTATTTTGATTTAATATTCAAGTACATGTGTTGGAAAAATATTCAATATGTACAATTTTGGCAAAACAGAAACAAGAACAAAAAAAAAATATGGATGCATACACACACATACACACACTCACACACACACCTCTATTCTTGTGTAATCCGTCATCTTGCCTATGGTTTTAATTCCTGTTAACTGCATGGTTGCATGCCACTGCATCGTTCATTCTAATGGAATTGAATAACAGAGCTGCTTGGCTGCACTTGCACAGGCCTGCTTTAATTGGAATGAATGTTTTTTTTTTTACAGAAATATTCAGGCCATTTTTTCTCAGTTTAAAGACAATGTGTGGCTCAAGTATTAGTCAGTTCGCCCCCTCTGTAGCTATGTAAAATATAGACAGTATATATATGGACAAATGTCCCCTGACAGCTTTGTATTGAATGGAAATAAAAAGTATGGCTGCTTACTGTATTTTATTTTGTGTATGCAAATTAAAGTAATATATTCAGTTTACAACGTGTTATATATGTAATAATGGCTCTATGCATTCTGAATGACTATTATTAGATATTTAATATCTATATTTCCAAGCTCTGTGGTGGTCTGGAAGAATAAATGGGAACTGTTTACATCACCTGGAGTTCATTTCTGAAGTGACTTACATTGTCTTCTACTTCTGGGGTATGGAGTACAAAATGAGATGTCACAGGTTTTTCACAAGTTTACTGAGACTGTACATATAATTTACTACAGAAAAAAGTGGGTTTAGTGTTAAATTAGACTGTTTTTTTGTTTTTTATGATTTCTCTCCTTTTTACCCTCTCACTCTTACATGCAGCATTTGTATTAGTGCCAGATGAATCGTGTCCTCACAGAAGATGCCTCTTATCAAAGCTATAACTGTTAAGATTTCAGAAGAACATAATACTATCTTCTATAGGTGGCAAACTAGTTGGGACTCTGCAGTCACATTTATCTGGCCCTACTACTTTGTTCAATATTGTTATTATTCACTCTTCGCAATTCACCATAATTATTATTCTTCACTTAACGCTCTCAATGCACAACAAGATCAGGTGATGTCCAGTTTCTTTTGTTCTGATCGCTACTAAAAATGTTGAGAAAACAAAAATACATTTTAAACCATAAATAGTCGCTGGTTTTGTTTTTGATTTGAGCGAACAGGAACCATATTT
Source organism: Maccullochella peelii (assembly GCA_002120245.1). Classification (NCBI taxonomy): domain Eukaryota; kingdom Metazoa; phylum Chordata; class Actinopteri; order Centrarchiformes; family Percichthyidae; genus Maccullochella; species Maccullochella peelii. The sequence goes on from LKNJ01002480.1 coordinate 44,901, forward strand.
GACCCCTTAATGTAGGTAATATTATTTTTTTTCTCATTTCCTCTGAGCTAGCATTGTCACACTCATGCTCAAATATTGCTTCCAAGTGATCTGATTCATCACTTAGCACAAAAGTATACTCCTTATCATCGCTTGCTACAGGCTGAGGTTTCGGGAAAATTCCAGTAGGCCGATACCAGTCTAGGCCGATCACTGTGGGTTGATTCAGGTGCGGAGTGAACTCATAGAGCTGAGCGCTTGCAGTCTCCGTCTCCTCATACAAACACAGACACTCACCAAGTCTACAGTAGGGTCAGCACTTACCCCAAACCTTTCAACACATTAAGGTGGATTTATGGTCGAAGCAAGGGGGTAACGAAGTCCAACTACAGATACGTATGGCATAGGGCATTTTTTAGTAGGCACATGTGAGCTCCTCAGGGCCAAGAAAGTATGCCCAAGTTTACAACTCCAACTTGACAGAATGTTGCAATGTTTTTGCAATGCAGCATAACTTAGATGTTATTTAGCCTTTCATGCTTCTCACAGTGAATCAGGTGTTATGTTCATAACTGATGTCATTCACTGAGCCTACTGACCTGATGCTCAAACAGGAAACATCATTTGTTTATTCCTTTTCTCTGCATGGGTTGCTAGCTCATTCTCATCACTGTATGTGTACACAGAGCACTCAATACTCATCAGTACACACAGTGACAACTTAGGGGCCAGATTAGTGCATGTGCAATATCCACCCTCCACCAAAGTGAATTAATTGTCTAATGGCTTTAAATTGATTAGGCATGTCTCGGGTTTGAGTTGCAAATCTCCCTCTAATCCAGGTATTTCCCTCTCAGGATAAGCATGGGATTGCTTTAATTAGCAACATGGCCATGTGTGTTGGGTACAGTAACATGGCAGCGAACACCTGGAGCAAGTTACAATGTGTTTGGGTGATAAGGGCTTTTGCATTTAGCCACTTGCTCAAACACACTCAGATAATGCCACAGTAGAAAATGCTAAGCTGGCAGAAAATAACAAAAATCAATTTGCCCAGGAGGCTCTATAAGCAGTGAACAATTCTAAAAATCTGAGTGTTACAGCTTTGGTGTTTTGGCTTTGGGGTTTCCTTGTTCTAATACATATTTGTTGTGTCTAAAAGTAAGAAATGTACCTTCTAATTGTAGATTCCCAAACACAAAGCTTCATAAAGTTATGAATTTCTGTCCGTGCTGTTTGCTTTGTTTTTCGCCCACTTTTGGAAGCAATTCCTGGAACTAAATGTGGGCACTGATCAGCAGGTGATACTAAATGTAACTTCCAGGTATGTTCAGGGGTTTCTGGCAGTGCTGTTGATTGTGATTGGTCAAGGTGATATGTCGTCACATCCCAACAAGGACAACTATACACGACAAACATGACAACAGTGTCAACCATTTTACCACTGCATATGTATTGGCCAAGACAGCCAATGCTGTAAAAAAGAAGAATGGAGAATGTTTGTTGGACAAATCAAGATGACCTGGGCCTGATTAGTAAGGGGAGGCAATTTTGGAGGGAGCTGGAGTTAGCGGTTAGAAACCAGGTGAACCATTATCACCTTTCTCAGCAACTGGTGAATGGGAACACAGCACACAGCCAAACAGTGCAGGGAACAAGTGAAAAATGAAACAGTACTGTAAGAAAACAAAGGATCACAATACGCACAGAGGGGCAAACTGATAAACCATAAAGTGTTCTGGCGAGTGGTTCAAAAATACAGTGAAAGCACAAGGAGGAATCTAGCTCCAAAGCCTCACAGGTTCTTAAAAGTCCAGGTTACAGGTTTTTAGGTTCCTGCAGTGAAAAAGGGCTGTAAGTGGAAGTGCCATATGAAATTCTGTCCTGGGGTAAGAGCAATGTTTTGAATATGAATATCTGCATTTTTTCCACCTTTTTCTATCAATTGGGAATGTCCAACTCCCAATGAACTTCACCCCTTGTCACCAAATCTGAGATCAGATGACAATTGTTCTGCTGAAGATGAGCTCAACTCAGCATGTCCATATATAGTCTTTAAAAGTGTAGGCTTCCTATTGTTTTGAACCGTTTGACTACTGTACACAATAATGGACACAATCATTAAAGAGCTATTTCAGACTGCACAGAATTTTCAATCAACAACCAGCTTGTGTGAATTGTAAAAAGATTTTGCACTTAAGTGTGTATTTCATGTAATATCACGATGGGAAATTGCCAGTGCAATCATACACAAACAACTCATTGAGAAACCTCTTGCCCTGAGCAAAAACACAGCAGTTGGTCTCCAATATGTGAATGACAAATGAATATCACTCAGTGGGTCAGATGGTGTAGACACACTCTATGCTCTGTGCTAATCAGGCCAACCTACAGACCTAACATACCATCAGGACATCCTCCAGGGGGAAATTAGTACTTTCCACTTTGCTAAACGAGTATACTTTCCTCCCTGGGTGAGTGCATTGTTTGTTATATGGCCAATTTCTTTATGTAAATTGTACTACAATGGGTTACATACCAATTAGAAATAAAACATTCCGTTTCATACTGATTCTGAAAAGCAAATTAGAGGTTTATGCACATTTTCTCAGGGGCAAGCTACACTAAAGGCAGAAATAAGCTCAATATATAACATTATTTATACATCAGTTAAAGGTAAAACTAAGTGCAAGTTAGCTACCTTGAAAACTTCAAGCTAAATTGTAGTTTTGAGTTTTGAGGTAAGAACATCTGGAGTAGCATACGATAACTACAAAAGTTGTTCAGTTTTTGTTGCGTGACAGTTCTTAGCATTTCTCAGCTATGGTAGAGACCTGGCAACATTACTTTTATATGTGAGATAAAAAGAACATAACAGCTGTAAAAGGCTGAACTGCAACAATCGTAAAATGTGGAATTGTTTAATATTTGTCACAAAAGTTATGAAACCACTCACAGACAATCTGCAGACAAAGGGGGATAGCAAACACCAACACAATCAATTACTGTACAAGAATCATACTGTAGTTAGGCTTCCTGTCAGCATTCAATCTGACCTTTGTGCTGTGATTGTATGCTTAGTCACTCGGTTTAGTTCAATTTGTCTCCCCCTGCAATTTTTTTTCTTTTTATTTCTGCTGTGGTTCAACTCTTCAATGAAAATTAGAAATGGCTCCAGATCCTTAAATTAAGTGTCTGTTGAAGCAACTACTAGTACTACAATCTATTTCTCTATATGTTCTGACGGAAATAACCCAGCAGCTAAACTGTTATACCACGATACTACAAGAGTGTGCTACTGTAGTATCAGGGTATCTGACCTACTGACCCAACACAGGAGAATGTGGGTTGGATATTGGGTCTGACATGACCCTGGGTAAGGGTCGACCTTGAAAAAGCACCAGGTAAAGATCAGGGTTAAGAGCTGGATGAAGCTCTGGACATGACTCTGGGGTCAAAGTTCAGTGATTAGTCAATTAGAATGTATGAAGACATCACAGCTTTTTATTAGCACAATTACCCACCATTTAGGCTGATATGAGTTTTGATTTCTTTAAATTAATATCCTAATCTATTGTATACTGCAGCAAGTCTCATCAAACTGATGGAAATGATTCCGATGAACATGTACTGTACATTCTTGGGTCTTGTTTATATTGGAGATCTCATCCAGTAGCTGTAGAGGTCATGCTGTGTTGCAAAATACAGAGAGGTGTTATTTAGCCTACACTCACTTGATATATATGGGGTAGACAAAATAATAGAAACACCTGTCTGAATAAAGCAATGCAATTCAACAGCACCACAAACTGCAACTTGCATATTGTTGAATCAACACCTCTCTAAAAAATTTCAACAAAAACTGAATATCATAACCTTCATGAGGGTCGGATTTATTGCAGTTTTAGTTATGCATACCTAATAAACTGGCAACTGAGTGTATGTTGGAATGGAGTTGATCGTGGCTGACACAATGACCTTTGTTTGGTTGTGATTTCTTGCCCTATAATTTCACTTAACTTGTGATATTATACATACATTATACATAAGGCTGAAGGTATAGAACCAGAAAATATGTGAGGAAATCACCTCCACAAATTCCGTCTTGTTTTAACTGAATGGAGCAACTCCAGATTCTGTAGCCTGATGATTTTATAAGTTGATCAAAAATGTTTTACTACTTTTAGGGCAATAAATAAATAACGGATTCTGTGTTTCTTCACCAGTTTATTCCCAGCAGTTCGGAGAAGGCAGTTCATAATTTAAACTTTTTTTTAAATTAAAATTTGTAATTAAAGAGTTAGTTAAATATTCAAATATGACAAATTTAAATATTACGACGCCCCTTCTCTTTGATGTCTGGTCAGAATTTTCTGAGGGGGAAGGGGGTGCATGGGGAAACCTGGTCTCAGGACCTCAGTATTTCTAAAATCAAAAATGGCAACAGCCCTGGCTACAATAAAACACTTAAAAATGTATTATTTCCAAACTGTACAATATTTCCTTCCAAATCCACAGGACCAGATCATATTTTGCTCATATTAAATGGGTCTTTGGAGACAGCTAGACTGAAAACCAAAATCTATTTATGCAGGAATCACTTTCATCACAGAGACAATCTGATTCGGAAGATTCTTTTTTAGTTATTTTATTTCCATTTTTGGTTCTATTTATCTAATTGATTTTCTGTGTTTGCCTTTCTTTTGGTGGAACTCAACCCTAACCCTTACTTTTCTTCTTCTGTTTATTCAACAAAAAAGGAAGAAAAATGATTTTTTTTCCTTGAAAACAGCTATTGGGGTCTGGATGTTCAGAGCAGGAATAGAAATTTTCTCTGTCTATAGTTTGAATCCCTCTTGACTTATACCTCTAAGAGGAAATCAGGCATTATTTGCAAGAAAATGCCCCTGAACATTACCTAAATAGTAAAAGAAATGGATAAACATCCCCTTCTGTCTTTTTAGTCTTTGAGAGAAGGAAGAGGAAGTGTAAAGAGTAGTGAGGTGGCAAACAAACAGCTCGTCAGCAGAGGTCCGCTTATCAGGCTGCTACATGACTGTGTATCACCCACTTGCTGTCTATTGAGCCAGGGAAATGTGGCTCAGCGATCAACCAACCCACTCCATTGATTAACAGCGTTTTCTCATTCCTGGCCAAGAAATTGGCTTCCCCCAACATGTGTCGTTTGTTTGAGGAGACGCGAGGACCGGTGCCATGTGTTTGTGTGCTTACGCGACGTTCGCTCCGAGGAGAGGGTACCCTTCCAGCTGAGCCACTCTGCATTTAAAGCTAGCAGCCAAATGCTTCTCATATGGAGAGGGGCTCTAAAAGAAAAAGCTTCTCAGTTTGAACGCAAGTATCTCAGTGTTTGCCTGCTGGGCCTGATCGTCCTATTGGCTCAATATTTTGGCCCCTGATGTACCCTAAAGTAAACCATTTTGTACACCCCCCACCCCTCCTTCCTCTTAGCATTTATCCCCCCGTCACCCCTCTCATCACACACACACACATACAGTACACTTATTTTGGATCCCAGTGGGTGTGTGGGCTATTCAAACGTCCTGACTCAGAGATTTAAAATGTCATTTAAAACCCATTCAGTGCTGTTAAGGCTTGTTTTATTTTTTCCAGCGTTCGACTACAAGGTCAGTTTGCACCAACAGCTGATGAGCGATCAATAGGAGATTTGAATTTAAAGAGCCGTGGCCCCGGGGACGGTCAGTCGCCGGTGCATGGTGTTACCACAGGGGGGGCTAAGCCCAGGGGCTCAACAGAGACCTATATCCTTCCACAGACCCTCCACCCCCACCTTCCACCACACCTCCCCAAGCTTGGTTAACTCTCAAGACCATGATTAATTCATGGTGGATTACAGTCTGGAGGCAGGGGAGAAAACCGGGATTGCATACGGTCCTAACTGCACATGTAGGGTTTGGGAGATAAAGGTTCCCCCGGATTCATGCCACAATCCCACCGCCCGACTCGTTTCCCTACAAGTATGAATAATTTCTTCAACCTTCCTGCAAAAGATCACGCCTCAGTGTTTGGGTTTCTTGATTATTATTACGACTATGTTTTTGCTGAACTAAGTTAGGAGACGTCCCTCCTAGCTGTCAGACCGCACCGCGAGAACAGTAAGCTGCAGGGAATAATAATGTAGAAGTGGGCTAATAAAAGCAATAAAATGCATAACAAGCAGGAGAGCCGCTGTCACGGCAATGTCATCATTGTCCTTCACAGTTGCATAGCTAACTGCTTATGATTAGTCGACGACCTCGAGTAACTGAATGGAAGACTCTGAGGCCAGAGCCAAAGTGGTTGGGGAAAGAAGTGGCATCAGCATAAGTTGTGAATTCACTCCCCCCTGCGTCGGCTGCAGCAAGCCAGCCCACTAAATGCCTCCGCAGCTGGGAGAAAAGTGATATCAGCAGAAAAGTTTTTTTGTTGTTCAAACCCGTGTTCTATTTGTTTGTGAATTGTTCTTCAAGCCATCAAGATCTGGTGCAATGCAGCGGCATGCAGGGAAAAGAGAAACCCCTTTGTTGACAGTTTAAGATTAGCATCACAAAACTCAAAACTGCAAAGCATGACTCATGTTACACAAATGAGCATGTTTCTACAACTCTGCTAAAAGCTCAAAAGTTCTCATTCGGACACTTTCTCCTTTTTTTTTCTTTGTGTGTCTTTTCATCACTTTCCGCCAACTGCCGTTTCAGTTTCATTCAATGTTTTTGAATAACATTAATCAGAATTAACAAATGTTTACCTGTCACCATGTCTGCAAAGGCCAATTGTTTTACACGCCAAGTGAATGGAAAATTAGACGTGTAGACAAAAAGCGTTCATTATGAAATGAGTGACACTGGCCTGATAAGTACCTTACAGAGAGCCCTGTGATGTATGGCTGCACTGACACCGTGTGATACATAATACACTGTAATGTAAGGGTATACTGTCAGATAGCTGCTCCAAAGAAAATATGTTAAAAATTCATAAGTATATTTCTAGTTTTATTAGAAACACATTTTTCTCAACATGTTGTATTTATACAGTGAATGGTCTAATATGCACTGGAGGTCACATAAGCTTAGGTTTATTGGAACAATAAAAGACATATCATGAGGGCTTGATATTCAAAGAGATGTAGCAGCTACTAGCTGCATATTTGACCATCAATTTTTAATAGTTTGGATTTTACCCCTTCGAAGACACAAAAATAAAACCTGTCTAAGTATGTTATATTAACAATTTTATGAATGTATCGTCAGCAGACTAAAAAAATTAAGAAGTCAATTACTCCTTTTAACACTTACATTTTGTCTCAACACGTTCTGCAGATGATGGTGCAAAGCACTTTAACAGTATTTGTGCTATTTTTTTTATTTATTTGGCAAATGTCTACTTTACTTATGTTTTTATTCTTTTTTTAACCTTTTATTTTGTAAACAACATCTTGTACAAACTAGCACAGTGAACCACAACCCCAGCAAATGTGTTTTTATCTCCATACAATATAAATGAAATCAATACAAAAGTTTGGTTGGTTGCTTGGAACATTTTTATATGGATCGAGAGGTTCTAAAACATGGTTTTCGAGACTTCTGGACTCCTGAATTAAATAGATTACGTAAACAATTGACTGTTCTAAGTCCCATTTAGAACCCCGGTAGAAGATTTTTAGAAGGTAGACTTCATTTCAACAATTCAAGTTCACTTCCATTTTAAATAAAGGGTTTGCAATCCGTAGAGGGTTTTTACTGTTTGCCTTTTGAAGGCGGCCTTCTTCAGATTTGGTGGAAATTCTGAAACCAAGAAAAGAAAAAAAAAAAGGGAAACAAATAGTCCAGACGGAGGAAAAATTGCTTCCTCTTGCCTTCGGAAACATAGTGTGAAAAAGATTAAGTGTCAATATGGCAGAGCCTTGAGAGGCAAAGAGGTCTGAGGAGCTTCTGAATAAATACAAGGGACAAGTCTGGTGCCTCGAACATAGTCTGAACGCCACTCAGCCTTCCTGCGGTGCCAGGTCAGCACACTACCAACCCTCGGCCCCTTTATTCTCTCTCTGTAAAGCTATTGAAGTCTTTGACAGTAGCTAATGATGTTTTCGTGTTCGGGACATACTATAGGAGATTTCAAATGGGTTGTTTTTTACCCCACTGGTGAGTGTTAGGGGGTTTGGCCGCTATGCTGGGCCTCTGACAGGTGTCTGGAGGGGTGACAGGGTGCCCCAGGGGCCCAAAGAAGGGGGGGGGTGAATGAGGGGCAGTTCAGCAGTCTAGCCCAGTTTTTTATTTTTCTTGTAAGTCCAGTTTTGGATGGTGGGGGCGGAGAGCAATTGAAACACCCAAACACAATACTGAAGACAATGTTCTTGAGCATAATTTTTTTTATGCCACATACGCTTTCCCCACAAAAATCAACAAATCAAATGGGAAAATAAATAAATAAATATGAAAACACCCAAAAAAATAATGACTCAATGGCATTGCCCTAACCCTGTCGATATCCATGTCCCTGTTCTTGACCCCAGCCCCCAGCACCACCAAACCTCGCCACCCTCCATTACCAAATCTCTCGCCAGTAGAGTCTGCTCTCTCAAAAAGCTACCACACCGTGCCCTCGTTCATTTCCGAGGGCGGGTGGGACAGGTGGTTGTTGTATCCGCTGCCGTTCAGCGACAGTGAGGTAAAGGGAGGACTGGGGCCAAACACCTCGGAGGAGATGCTGTGCAGGGGCCCCGGGATGCCGGGCTCTGGGCTGGGAGAGTCCCCGGGGTGGTGGGACATGATATCGGAGAAGCGCTGCACCTCGCTGGAGGGGTGGTGGCCCGGCAGGGGGTGGTCCATACCTCCGAGGGGGGTGCCCGTGGGGCCTGAGGAGGGCACGAAGGGGAGGTCGACCGGGGTCTGGGCCTGTGACGATGGAGGCCCCTGAGGGAAGAAATCATAGTTCCCTCCTGAGCCGTAGTACTCGCTTTGATAATCTGCAGATCCAAGAGAAGAAGAAGAAGAAGAAGAAAAAAGCAATGTTAACTCTGAGAACAATGAGTGTGTAGAAATAATTCCAGAGACGTTGAGGAATTCATTGAATATACATAGCTTGATTTGTATTAGAGAGGGAGAGAGACCCTCGCCGTACTACATTAGTCACAGAGCATGTTACACTTAAATCAAAACTGCAATTGGGTGGGGAGAACAACGTGGCCACAAAATTAATTAAAACGGGGGCCATTTCATCAGCGATTCCACCTACTGAGACCGATTTCTTTTCAATTCAGCAGAATATTATTAGACTCTTTGCTGCAGCAGAAAGGACGAAAGCCCGAGCACAACTGAAATTCTCTGAAAATGATCAGATATTTCAAAGCATCTGAAGGAAGAGTGTGGTATCAAACCACTGAGATGTAAACTAACTTCACTTCAACTTAACTGACTGCTCGCTGATTTCCAAACGCCTATGGACGAGGTGACCCAAAATGAATAATATGACACATTTGAATTTGTTAATTTAAAAAAATAAGTGTCTTGTTGCTGAATAGCCACACTTGCCATAATGTTAAGCAAGAGCAGAAAATCACTGCATTGTATGTATTTGTTTATATAGATGTTACTTTAATTTTGTGTACTAAATTAACTTGTGAAAAGAGCTCAGAAAACAGAAAGTGTACAGGCCTAACATTATCTATTTCCTTGAGGTGGCAGTGCCTTTATACAGTCAACAAAGACCTTAATAAAACTGCTTTATTGCTTAGCAGAGGAGATATAGCTAAGATAAAATAGAACAATGTAGGAGCATTGTTTCATTACAGAAGAAGATGACAGAAAAATAGAAAATAAATAACAGACTAATCATACCAAACGTAATTTTAACGTGAATTTTAAAAAAAGGATGTTTCAAGAGAAAAACACTGGATGTGAAAATAAATATTATTTTTCTGTGACAAAATTAGCTAAATTGTACGCATACCTCCATAGTAGGAGAAGGGCCCGTTGGGGATCAGCTCCCCGGGCTCTAGCCGGTCCACCAGCGTCCTCATCCGCCTCGGGCTCCGGAAAAACGCGTGCCTCCGTGCGCCCAGCGCGCTCAGCTGCTTCATGCGCCTCTCTTTGGAACGTCGGTTCTGAAACCAGACCTGGAAACACACACGCGCGCACACACACACACATATATATACGGGTCACCTCGTGTCACCCAGCTAACATGCAATAGGCTGCTGACGCCATTTTGATTGCACGTCAATATTGATGCAGGTGATGGAGCAGGGGGCTGAGAGCTGCCTTGGTGTGAGTTTTAGGCAGCAGAAAAGTATGAATACATGTGTAAACAAACACGCAAAAAAANNNNATATTTTTTGGAAGAGCCTATATGCAAATAGAACTCACTGTGTAACCCCCCCACCCCCGTACAAAAAAACCGCGTAATTAAGTGTCGTATTTACCTTGGCACCTGCACCGCACTGCCTCCTTATTAGAGTAAATAAATCGGTGTGTTTTGCAGTGTGCGTGATGAGCCGGCGTTAAATCCGCAAGGCTCTGAGGTGGAGAGGACCGCGCCCAATTATCGTTATGGGAGCGAGAGTCACATCTAACCTCACTAATGATCTTTTAACCCCCCCATTTACTCCGACTGAAGGCTGCAGCAGCGGGGGCTTAAAACCTCCAATTAATACTTAATAGGAGGGTTGTTACCAATATATTACCGGGCTCTTGGAGGTTATCATTTCCTAATCTATAGGCTGGCTTCCTTTAATTACGCTCTTCCCTTATTCCCTCATGCTCATACATATTAGATACCCCTATTCGCCACTTTCACTTTATCGCCATTAATCTGCTATGCTAAACCTTTTTACCTTTGATCTGCCCCACAGCCTTATCCAGATTATGAAGCTTTCCTCGAGGAAAAAAAATCGCATTTATGGAAACCTGTTAGTAAAATAAAAATGCAGAAAACCTCTGCTTTCCAATGATTTCTAATTCTACTTTTTCTGGGAGTATGTCTGTTATTACTCCGGGTGTGAAATAATGTTTTGTCTCATGCATCTCTAATTTACAAAATTCCATATCAATACTTTGGTGTGTCCACATTTTTTGGAAATCACCAAAAGAGAAAATGAAATAGTTCCACATCACACAAAATCGATTATCATACTGATACTACTACTACTAATAATAATAATAACGTGTTGTCAGTTGTCTGTGTTGCTCTTTGTTTAACTGAAAGCGGCCCTGCTGTAATTCAGAGTTCTGAAGAGACAATCTGAAGACCCTTGAAACAGATTTCTGTCTTTCCACTTGGCTGGAAATGCTCACAGCATGGCTAAATGTGGTCGCAAAACGTGATGGCAGCGCTGTGCCAGGACTCCCAGCGCTCCTAGCGCTCCAAGCAGCCCGGCGCCAGTTGGCGACTTTGCCCCGTCGTGAGCGCCAAGAATCAAAAATACCCATATAAATTACCCGTTTCCAAATCAACCTCGTCCGTCGGCCAATCTTTGGTTTAATGAATTCAATGTGACCGCGCAGTTTGAAGGGTGAGGCCTCCCTTAAAGAGGGGTGAAGGATGTGAGGGGGGAAGGTGGAGCCTCTGTGATGGGATGAGGCCTGCACGGTCATGGCAGTCTGGCAGCCTGGCAGGGACATTTTTCCATAAAATATAAGCTGTTACATCACACCTTTTTAATGGGTGCGTAACACCCTATAAAACAGAAAAGGCGCGAGCCCACCTCTCCAACCTGTGGGTGTCGCCTGAATATTATTTCCATAATATTTCAGACCATCCTGGACAGAACCATAAGATCCCCGTTTGGATGATTTACTATTGAACCCTGTAAATGACTGGGGATGGTGCAACCTATAATTACAATAGATATTTTTGTTGAGGGCCTCATGGACCCCGGTTTGAGAAACACCCCTATTTTATAATAAATATGAACTATTAGATATCTCTTTATTAGGTGGTCAATGAATTAATCCAGCTGAACAGCCTAGAACTCCTGCAGGGTACCTGGGAGTTCCCAGAACCCAGATGCTAAATGTAGATGTCCCTTTACCTGGATGACCCTCATGTTGAGGCCGGTCTCCTGGGCCAGCTGCTCCCTGATGTGTCTGGTGGGTTTGGGGGTGGCAGCGAACGCCGCCTTCAGCGTCTCCAGCTGCTTGGCCTTGATGGTGGTCCGGGGGCCGCGCCGCTTCCCTCCGAGGTTCTGGTCGTCGTTCTCGTTATTAACCGTCTCTTTGTCGGACAGGGCAGCTATCTCCGTGTCCTTTAGGACCACGTCGTCTTGTAGCTGGTCTTGAGAGTCCGGCGATAAACTGGGGTCGCTGCATGCCGTTACTACAGAAAGGACACGTGAAAATTAGAAGAGCCATTCTCCAAAATCCACCCTGTTCCCCAAAACTGCATTTATCATCGTGGACTCTGTCAGCAGTGAAGCAGTGGTCAATTTAAGGTGGCTGAACTATGACCTCTACCACCAGCATTAATACAAATAAATTATGTTCTTTAGGTTTTTGCACCTCAGAACGGTATTCGTCAATTTCATACGTTTTCTGTGTTACACCATTAAGATTCATATAAACACATAAAAACGGGAACATTCATTTGACAAATAAAAAGCAGTTCCTCTGCTGCGTTGCTAAGAAACCTGAATATTAAGTCAAAATTGCAAACAAATGTAATAGAAATCCTACATGACCGATTATGGAACAAACCTATTCAGCACATTTACATTACAGGCCCAGATGAAGATCATAATCTTAACTGATATAAGAGAAAATAAAAGGCTTGAGCTAAAAATATGATATATTTGGGAACAAAATTGTGTTTTTGTTTTGTTTTTATTCTACTGTCTTGATGTCCTGGTCATGGAAATGATGAAGCCACTGCGGGGCTGAACACATCACATCCATCACAATTTATCCCGCCTCGCACTCACACTAACACACACTGACACACACACACACACACACACACACACACACACACACTCGCAGGGCTTCCTCCGTACCTGAGAGGAGGTTGGTGTCTTTCACACTGGTGTTGTTTAGGTAATCGTCTTTGCAAACGAATTTATTCTCGTCTATGATGTAGAGCTCCTCGCCGGTGGAGAGCTGCTTATTGCACATCATGCAGGTGAAGCAGTTAAGGTGAAACACTTTGCTCCGAGCCCTCCGGACCAGGTCGTTTGGAGAGATGCCCTGCGAACAACCGCCACACTTTGTGCCGAACCGCCTGCAGGAGGGAAAGGAGCAGGGATTCTTCTGGTTATCAAATATTTTACAGAAATTATTTTTTGAAGCGTTTAAATAATAATATCAACGAGGTCTGGTGACGAGGCGGAGATGATGGGGACGGAATGAGCCTTATTTTGCAGAACAGGCCTATAGTCATAGATTAACATTTTAAAATGCTGTAGACTTGACTCAGTATAACTTGGAGTTATTAATTCAGTCATTTGTATTGGAAGAAAAAATAAAGAATTTTTACAAGAGTCTGAACATGAAGTCGCACTTACATTTTAAACCCTCACTGGTCATTTATACACAAACGCAATTTGGGGACTAAAGACGAATCGTAAATCATTCTTAAACATAATATTTTACATTAAAAAAATAATGGTGAAAATAAGTCTCTATAGATCAATAGAAAATAGAACAGCTTAGTCTGTAGACTTACACTTAAAAACGCATTTTAGGAGCTTTTTGGACCTTTTGACTATTTCCAAAATTAAGAATGAACCTTCATCCTCAATCCACACTGACATGTTGGGTATAATAATAATAATAATAATAATAATAATAATAGTAATAATAATAATAATAATAATACATTAAATGTAAAATTCTGTGTTTTTATTGTGTGTGCAGCTAAAATCTATAAGCACATTTTGGTAAAATGACGCTCTATAAATACTTTAATTGTAAAATAAAATGTCGTGATGTTGCGCATAAGCTCAATCTTACCTTTTCAAATGACTTGAATGACTAGCTTTTATTAAATTTATTTTAAAAAATTATCTCTACATTTCCAAGCTTGTTGTGTTCCATTTAAGACTCTATATAATACGTTTTACACGGTGAAGTCCAGTAAATATACAGGTCCTATTAATATCCTAATACCCATTGACTTCACCGTGAAACAATGTGTATTGAGTGGCGTGCACTGCTTGTTGACTGCACGTCTGTGATTGCATTGTCTGCGGACTTGATCTTTTCAACTAGTTTACTATTCAAATCCACTTATCACGTCCTCCTCAGTCGGTCTGAGCAAACACACCGGGCAGCGGCTCCTCTGGCCGGGGTTTGATCCTGTGCGCTCCCCTGCACGCTGTTAAAAAAAAAAAAAACACACCCAAAGTGTGATTTCCTCGATTTCCTAACAAACCGCCCCCCTCTCCCCGCTGTGAGAGCGAGTGCACACGCGTCTAATGTTGCTGCCACTCTTTTGTTGTTGTTTTACATAAGAATCCAAATTAACAAGCTTTTAATTACTCGCTCCTAATCAAAGCTTATCGCCTCCAAAACCTCGTTCACGCCTTCAGGCACGGACAGGTCGGTTTATTCATGTATTTAGGGAAAATAAATAAAACAGAGTAAATTATTGTATGCAGTCAACAGATGTGCTAACTTCTTTTTAATCATTCTAAATATTTTAATTTATTTTATCTTGTCTATAAAAGCATGAGAGGCAGTCTGAGTTTTTAAGATTTTTTCTGGTGATTGTTAATAGTGTACTATTAATTTAAAAGTTGTAAAGAATATAGAACATGTACAAATTTGATCTGTGCTAAAAATCTAAAAAAAATCTTTTTCAGTCAAATGTAATGTTTGGCCTTAAGTGTTTTCCATCTTTTATGTGATGCACCACCACCGTCTTTGCTCCTATTTTATGCTACTATTACATTTTTTTAGCCTACATAATTTCCTAAACGCATATGTGCCTGTTTACCTGCAGCCCAGCCCCACTCATAAAACCAGACACATAATAATAATACAAATAAAATAAAAATAACAAACCAAAACACTGGGGATGAGTTTTTCTGTCGCCTTCCCCGAGCTTACCTAAAGAAATCGTTTTTGCAGTACAGTCTCCCCTCTCGAGAAAAACATTTCTCTGTCAAATTACATTTGCACTCGCAGCACTGCACGCACTTGACGTGCCAGGCTCTGTCCAGCACATTGAGCAGAAAGCGGTCCAGAATAGGCCTCTCGCAACCGGCGCAGTGGACCATGGCTTTGGCTGGGCGACAAACCCCCACAAAATGAAGCACACACACAAACAAGATCAGCACAGGCCGAGCATTGACCGAGTATCTGCTTTTCTCCCTTTCCTGATTCGCCTGGAGCTCCCGGGTCAATGTGCGCGGAGAAGCCAGTCGATCAGGTGTCACCACAGATTTCTCCCTGCATGCGTAAAAAGGCTCAGCGTCCAAAAAAAAAAAAAAACCGGGCAGGAATGGGATGGCGACCGCGTCCTCTCTCTCTCTCAGGTGGAAAAGCCAAAAGGAGAAAAATCAGTCCTTTATTGGATCCGGGGCAAAACACGCAATTCAATCAAAATGCAGATTTCAACACAGGACGCTGCGGATCGGCTCAGGCGAGGAGACCGGAGCCAGTTTGGTTGTCCCGGCGCTCTTAGAAGTGACGCATCGGCTGAGAGGAGCGTCGTGTGCCAGTCAGTGCTGGAAGAGGCGTCTAATAAAATACTTTTAGGGCAGAGCTGTCACACAGCAAGACACGCACGCCTATAAATAATTCAGTGTACTTTGACATGGCAGCGTATCCACTGTTCAAAACCCGGCGAGAAACTACATCACACACCCAAAAGATAAAAAAAGAGTGTCCGATGATCCTGGACGTTCAGCTTGTGGTGGCGGGGGATGCTGGGATGCGCTGGCGGCTCCGGTAGTAGTCAGTGTATATGATGGGATACCCTCAGACTCCAGTAGCGTGTGTCTGCTGGGATGCGCTGGGTCTCCAGTACACTGTCTTGCTCCTAAAGCTCCAGCCCAGCCTTATTCCCAGCCTCCTGACGTCAGGCCGCGGCCGGACCAATCAGCGCCGTGCCATGCCAGCAACCATCAAGCCGCCCCATCATAACCCAGCGAGGGCTCTGCCTGCTATTTATGCCACACACTCAAGACACCAATTGTCAAGAATTTCCCTGCAAACTGTCATATGTTAGTGAATGTGTTTGGAGGAAGCAGCCGCGGCGGAGGGCGAGCAGCGCGGAGGGAGAGACGCCACTTCTCGGCTGCTGAGCAAATTGTCTTCTGGGCATGAGGGGGGCAAGGAGGAATCTGAGCAGGTAGATACAGCGGCGTCTTCAGGATAAAGAAGCTGGGGGCATATTGCATGGCGTGTTTCCCTGTTTATCCCTGTAAAGTTAGTTTGCGCCAGAAAACTACGCACAACTTGTGTGGGCATGTTTGTTTTGTTATTTGAGAACAACTGGAGGCTTTTATCACCAATAAACCAGCTGTACGTTAATACATAAAATCTTAACTGCCTGCTTTGCACTTGAACGCGTCATCCATATAGCTAAAATGTTTGATTACACAGCAGTAAAGCTGCAGATCTTCTCTGCCGAAATCTTATTTAGGTGATGACTGGGTTCTGGAGATATGATGTTACTGTTATCCTCTTTTGCAACATTACAGAATGCCATGTGCAATGCTTCCTTGCACATTAGCAGTTGCACACTTAAAGCAGTTTTCTTTGGTGTGGTGGAGAGGAAGCGTGGAAGTGAAAGACTGAAAGGCTCTAAAGTTGACAGCTCGTGCAGCTCAGCCCGTCGGGAGCTCGCGGCCCAGACACCTCGGACGATTCATTAGGGAGGTCCAATCCACTTCAAGTCCACCTCAAGTAAATGAGACCATGAGCCTAACAGCCAGCTGGATTGTTAGCCATTTCCCATCAAAGAGATCAGTCAGGTCTTTTGTGTTGACCTGCAGTCTGTAACACATCTAAGATTTTATTTATTTATTAAGATTGTCTAGTCTGGAAGATAACAAGTTGAACATATTCGTTTCGCTCCACTATCTAACCAAGATTTGCATTTGCCAGGAAACTAGTTCGGAGTGATTCATCTATACACAAACGGTTCTACTGTGGCCTGTAAAGCAATAGTTTTAATAAATGTACTTTTTGTTTTTGTCTTAAATAAACAGAATGGTGAGTTCATCTGCTCGCCTTAAAAAAGAATCAAGCTCACTAGCTGCGCACTGAAAGCAGAAAAAGCGACCCAGGGACCCTCGTTTATTCTCTACCAGCAGCCCGCCAGCGTCCTCTTGCATATGGGCTGCTTCTCACGCAAAACGCCTGCCAGTCCCAGTCCAGCTGCCTCCCGGCGTCTGGGGAGCGCCCCTTCACCGAGACATGTGTTAGCGGCTTGGAGAAAGAGAGAGATAAGGCTTCAAAACACAGATCCCATCTATTTATGTTTTCGCTTTACCACCTCTTCAGCCTCAAACTCCAGTGTTCTTGTCGTTGTTTCCTTCCTTTCCCCCACTTTTCTGTGTTTCTGTCTTTCTGTGGGCGGTGCGTCTGAGCGCATTTTGCTGACCATCTGAATATGTTTCCATCAGAGAGACAGGGGTCATTGAGCTGCATGACAACTGGGCAGTCCATAGTTCTGCATAGAAGGACATGTGGCATTTCTGTTGTGGCATACAAAACTCCCTTTTCTTTTTTAGGCACTAAAACCTACAGGAGAATCTGAAAATAACCTCAGAAACCACTGCAGTCTGTGGGCCGTACATTCTCCACGCACAAACTTGTAAATGCAGCGTGTAAACAACAAAAGTTGTTGTTATTTCCATGTGTAGAAGATGCCTTGATAGTCTGTCAGTGGGGATAATCTCTGCCTGATTTAGAATAAACCAGAAAGAGAGAGAGAAAAAAGCCAGCTCACAGAGGCAGATTAATCCACAAATAGAAGGAAATCAAAATATAGGCTATAGGCTTAAAAATATCTCGACTCCCCTCCAGGCAAAGACACTATTAAATGCAAAAAATGGTTTTAACCTCACCACTGTAATCCCTTACTAGCAATAGATTTTATTCGTAGCCTACTCATATTTTCATTCGGGTGCAGGCAGAACTTGTAAATTGGAATTTGCGGTGCAGCGTCTCTGTGCTCCAGCTGAAGAAAACAAAACTTGCTCTTCTTTTTCTCCCGCTTCAATCTCAGAAAGATTGGAGGTAGATTTGACGACAGGAGGCCTTTCAGCAGGCCTGTTAAGAAAATGAAAATCTAAATACCCCCAATTCATCTGGAATTTATCTTTTATTGGAGAGGACTTTAATTGTATTCACATTATATATTTTATGCATTTATTTGACTCCCCCCAAAGTCTGGTTTTGGACACTACAAGCCATGCTATCTTCTTCTAACAGGGCCATAGTGTTGTAAAGCAGCCCAGGAGATTTGGGGTTTATGAAGTGCAGACAAGTGAACTGGTACACTGCGAGATAATTAATCTGAGATAATGAATGAGGCTGTGAAGATGCATGCAATCATTAATTCTAATCATGACACGTTTATTTGTCTCCCCTCTCTCCTCCAGGCTCAGTTAAGAGACACAATGTCAACACAACAATGTATGAGGGCCACGGCTAGAGGAAGGAGAGGACTCTGGAATAAAGACTAAATGCTGAATCGAGCAGGTGATGAGTTGGGAAAAAAGCTGTTTATGATATGAGAAAGAGATACTAAAAGCTATTTCTTCTTCTGCGTGTAGTTTCCCGGGCTCTGTGACATTACAGCAGGGCCAGAAGTGAGGCCGGGCAGACTGCCGGGGGACAACCCGTGACTCCGGTAATACAGAGAGAGAGAGAGAGAGAGATCACCCCCGACTGGAGCTTTGATCAACTGAGTGTACCGGGGAGGAGGGGGAAGGGTGGGGTGGGGTGGGGAGTGGAGGGTGGCGTACCGGTCCGCTGCTCTGCTCTGCTTTGCGATCTCTCTGCAGGATTTTTTTTTAATTTTCTCTTTTTCAAAGGAATATTGCAAACAGGCACTGACATTCATGATTCATAATAAGACGCATTCATCATTCTGGCTTACCAATGCGTTTATTTTAGGAATAAACGGCCCGATTTTATATAAATTATTTTTGTATAATTTTTCATCTCTATTCCTACTTGGAAAACTTCGCCACGTGGAATAAGATAATCGAAGGTGCAGCTGTGGCAAAGTGTGAATACTTTGAAAGAAAGAAAGAAAAATTGAAAGCTCGTAAGAAATAAGACAGAAATGATTTTATTTGTATTCCATTGCACTTATTGTAAGTCGCTTTGGACAAAAGTGTCTTCCAAATTAATGCAATGTAATGTTGTAATGTACATGCAATTACAAACAAAGAAGCTCTTTTTGAAACGAAAAACGTACAAAAAAGCATTGTTTTCTTCTGGCAATAACGAAAACTAGCAGCAGCATGTATCTGTGTTACACAACACGCTGAAAACGTATAGATTTACGCAATACGCCCACCCACAGAAAGCTGTTTTAACAATGCGTAAACTGTGCTTCCCGTTAACATCTACCACATATGTCAGCTCTTGTCTTGGCTGCGCAAACTGCTTGAAAAGCGCACACGTTTGAGCAAAGTTTGCCATCATATTAATATAGTGAGTTTGTAGAGGAGGAGATGTTGGGGGCGGTGCACTTTTCTGCCCCTGTCCAGTCTGTCAAGCATTGTCCACCTCAATATCACGCACTCCCACTTCCCACCTCCGATCTATCCACCCATGCCTCTGTAGATCCATCCCGGTGCGCGAGGCTCCCGCAGCAGAAGAGGCCCAATAGCTGACAGCTTTGGGGAAATTCAGAGTCTGTAATGGTATAACCCACATGACTGCGGTCTGGGGAAGCTGTAGAAGCTAACGCAAAGCACGCAGAGTCCCACAATCGACTGGCTGAGCCGTGCCCTCCCCTCCTGTAGATCAGCATCCAAACATATGCCGATGTGAATCCAACGTGGATTATTGAGCCAACTGCAACTCTACGCAAACATTTTCCAGACTTTCCAACTCCGGTCCGGCCTGTGCTGAGAGAAATCCAATGGGATTTATAGATCATCTCCCTACAGCTGTCCCTTCTCAGTCAACCCCCCACTCCATCCACACACACACAACACACACACACACACACACACACACTAGCCGATATTCAGAGGCTGTCCACCACCACCACTGTCTCCACTGTATGTGTGTTCATATGACTGAGTGAATTTGGGGGCTTTGGGGTCCAGGACAGTAACCCTGCATGAGACTCCGAGGTCACCCAGACACAAGGCTACCACCCCCGCAAGCACCGTAGCCACCACCAGAATTCCGCTCACTCCTCTAGGGGGCGAGTTCAGTCCGGGCAAAGAGAGGGCTTAGGCAATGATACTATTATAATTACTATTATATTATTATGTCCCTAATTCCAATTTATTGCTGGCGTTATGTCAGAATAAAGCTTTGGAAGGTGACACGGTAACTGCACATTCCCAGTCAGCTTTATTCCAGTGATACCATAATAAAGCTAAATCTGGAAAAAAGCAGAATTATTGATAAATTGTATATATATTTATATTCCTTTTATTTTATTTTTTGAGTTTTTCAAATTAAGTTTAACAGGCAATGTTCCTAAATTGATGCAACCTATGGTCTTTTTATGGTTTTTTATGTCTATATATGAACGAACAGGCTCTCAAGCAAGTAAGTGAGGAAGTAAATAGATACATTAATATATAGTATAACGTGTTTCGTCCTAAAATTGTATTGTTTCTATGCCAGAAAAGCCATCTGTGACCACATTTTAAACCATGACGGGACACTAGAATTCTCCCGCTGGAAGCCATTAAAAGTAATATTCATACAAACACAGTACATAGGTCTGGAGATTTCCATAGACAGCCTGTTAAATCAATAGAACAAATCACACAAAAAAACGGCATCATATTTCATGTAAAAACACTGACCGATTGAGTCAGGTGGGATTCCTCAACAAAGACCTCCACCTTCACTGTGAATCAAAACAAAAAAACCCGGCCTTTTTCTCTTATGAAAATGCTCCAAACTGAGAAATGAACATAGCCTATATTATAAAGGCGCTGGGAAGCAGCCTCCAAAGCAGTTCCCCTAGTTTAGATTAATGGAACTCCGCGTTTATTCTGCAGTCAGGGTGAAAGGGCTAGGATCACTAATGATTATAATATAATGTGTGGCGATAACCACTCCCTTTGAGATATTATCGCCCGGTGGCCAATGCTCTGGGGACGGGCTGCATGGCTGCAGAGCGGCAGATAGCTGCTGCTGCTGCTGCTGCTGCAGCCACCGCAGCGGATTTTTGCGCTCTGAAAGAAAAAGCCCGCAAGGATGGAGAGAGGGAGAGCTGGCCGCTGCTGATACCTGCATTAAAATGTGTGGTGAAGCAGCATTCACGGGCCGCTCTGCTCTGCTCTGCTGTACATCTGCTGCTTTTGATTATTTTATTAACAATGAGATGATGAAGATTTTATGGTTAAAATATCAGCGCATGTTTTAAAGTCAGGAACATCCTACCTCTTATTTTCACCTTAAAGTGCTCAATAAATCCCACTAAATAAAAAAATATTTTCCTTGTTTTTAACAGCAACCATTTTAAGTGATTTAATTACTACTACCTGGAACATTTAGTGCTTTCTAAAAGGGCCTTTTACAGTGCCAAAGAGGCCCTGTGGAAAACCTCATTGAGTGATTATTTGACCCCCAGAATAAAATGGTCTTAAAGGTTACTTAGTTCGAGTAGTAGGTGTATATAAAACATAAATTATAATGAAAACATTTTAATTTTAAAAGAAAATGATAGGAATCAAAATCAGAAAATGCAATAAAATGTGATTTAATGCCGCTAAATTTCGAAATCCTGCTTTTTCATGAACCATCTTCTTACGACCAAACCCTTTTTATGAAGTGCTGCAGGACTGAAATGATTTATTCACTTTGCTGGATGCGTATATTCAAATTCTATGTTCAGAAACACAGATAGAAATACCTTCGTATTGAGTTTGAAAGAAAATCAAAGAACTGAAGCTAAAAATGTAGCTTATTTTAAAGGTATTTTTGTTGTAGCGATTACTGCTGATTTATATATTATGCATACGTTTTTTTGGGAGGGGAGCTAGAACTGAATAGTCCGTGGCCTAGCCTACCCTACCTATATTTTATATTCTCGAGATAGGCTATCATTAGAATTAAAACTTTCAATTGCATCTTCTAAACGCAGTTATAGGCCTATACAGGAAGGAACAGTCACGGTTCTGTATTCAAATCTTCCTCATTCAAAGAGCTGCAAACCAAACAGCAAATATTGCGGGATCATAGATGTCCACATATACCTGAAAATGTTCTCACGTTCCATGGAAAAGGAAAAAAATCACTCAAATCAAACAGGAATCAAGAAGAGACTGATTATTCTTTAATGTGAACGCAACTTTTCCAAAGCCGATTAGGCTGGAAATCCCTGCATAATTATCGACATTCACTGATCAATAACAAACAGCGCAGTATCCAACAACATCAGAGTGAAAAAAAGGCTGCGAGAGGGAAGGGGAGAAGGAGGAGGAGGAGGAAGAAGAAGAAGTGGAGTGAGTGATGCTGCTGTGCTGGACGCGCCACGGCCAATCCCGCGCTATCTATCTTCATTGGAGCTTTTGTGTGCGCAAAAAGCAAAGGCGCGCAAAGGTAAAGCCCGCATCAAAGCCGCGGCTTTATTTTTATATCCAATAGATCAGCAGGCAGACAAAGCTTTATTTTCGCCAGGAGAGAGATATTTTACCTCTGCCTTACGGTTTTATGTTGGAGAGGTGTCAGCCGGGGGAAATGGATGGCTAATGCATAGGCATAGCGCTGTTCGCCTCGGCATGCTGCACGTCGGGGGTGGGGGGTGCAGTAGGGAAGAGAGCGGCGGGGATTTAGGGCCCCTGGGGGCCCAACACGGGGGACTGAACACTGGGGGGGATACAAGCATCTGGCCTCCACTCATACTGTAGCTCATAAAACAGTTGAACACATAAGCACACAGTCAAAGACACACATCTCTGTTAGACCAATGCATACACATTGGCCTTTTGTTAATAATCCAGGGCTGGCCCCAGTCTTGATGGAGCCCTAAGCAGACCCCCAACTTCCCAACCAACCTGTCACCCCACCCCATTGTTTCTTTATATTATTATAGGTCATGCTGGAAGGTAAAACTAGTGGCATTAGGGTTGTTTCCAAGGTAAAGAATGAGCTTTCACGTTCTACTGAATTAACCTGGTAAAATACAAAAAAAATGCAACAAATAATCTAATTATTTTAATAAATACCTAAATTATGACAAAAGTAGAATTTGTAATTTGCTCTTTTAGGGCAGCCAAAAGTTAATTAAGCAGCCAAATTGTTTGCTTTATGCCAGTAGCCAGCTATAAATTCATTCAATTGTGTAAAAACATGTTTTTATTTCTTTCTTGATTCTTCATTCAAAGGTTTTACATTTTTTCTTTTAATAAATGCATGTGGAGGGCTCACAGTGCCTTATAGGATGCTAGATATGAAAATATTTCAATAGTCTAGGTTTTAGTGGGGCGTTCTGGTGTCCCACGATGGTCTAAATGCTGTCTCAGAGGCTTTTCTGTGCCAACAACAGTGCATTTTTATTAGGTTTATTAATGCAAATAGTAAAATTTAAAGATTTTGAATAGCGTTACGAAATGTAAGTAGCATCATACAAACAAATCTGTCAGAATCAGCCTTGAAATCTTCACATTAGCTGAATCTGCTTCAGGCCCCTCTAACACATCCCCATACAGAACTATTAGCTAGTTGTTAAAATCTTATGCACTGCTCGCTCCCTGACATGAATGCAGATTTCTCGCAATATGCTTCAAAGAGTTAACGAGATTTACAATGCCGCTCAAAACACAGAGCTTCCCTGTCATATTTCCCCCTCATGCTAAATAGAAATCTTAAGAAGTAATTGGAATTTACTGCATACCTGAATAACTGCATATAAATAAGCACACATTTCATCGGGGGGTTCACTGACACTGTTTGGTCGCATAAAAACTGCTGCATACATTATAATACACAGCAAATAATCTTATTTTGCTGGAGCCTTTGCTACATGCTTGGGATTCCGTCCAAATTACCGAGGATTCAAACAAGCGTTTTCAATTTATTAAACCTATATGGGCAACATTTCATTTTAATGGGACAATTTATTTCTGGGAAGGGATTATCAGGGGTTGGTTGAAACCATGGCAGTGTGTAAATCTGTGTTCATCTCATTTAAAGGCAGGCAGCCTTCCTTCGCTCAGGCCTGTTTCAGTGGACAGAGGAGGAGGATTCAGGTGCCTCGCAAGGCCTCGACCTCCTTTCCTCTTCCTGTGGCTGAAAGGCAAAACTAGCTCATTGACTTTGGCCATGTCTCCCAGACAAATTCCTCAATTCTCAACACCTTTATGAGCCTGCATGTGCTTACTGAATTTGGTGGAGGAGGACACAAATCCTCCGGATAGGATTGGCAGTCATGCCCCCGGTCTATCGGCCTGACATGCTCGGGATGTAAAGTGGCCATCTAAGTCGCGACCCCCCGGTCGAGAGGGCTCAGCGGATTTGGAGATAATGACATTGCCGCCTCTATTAAGATTCACATTAACCATTTCACCACACGACCCCACTTCCCTTTGTCCTAGCCCCTGTGTCAAAAGCCTCGCAGTCTTAGCGTGCCCGCGGTAATATTCAAAGCTGGCCAAACAACCTGTATGTGCACATCCTCTATTTCTGGGGAGGACAAAACAGAGGCTGTCTATATGCAAAGAATACAGTGGAAATATATTCCACTTGTTGAAAGCAAACTCCCTTAACATTCATGGAACAAGCTATTTGGCTTCAAATATATCCCCTATGCCTGTATCTGACATTTTCCATATTGGAACAAACACTCACTCTCAGAAATATGACTAGTCTTTTCTTTTTCCACTGACTGAAAGACACCTACATCAAATGACCTCTCTTTCTCTCCCTCTCTCTCTCTGTCACACACACGCAGACACACCAGCCCCTAGTTGCCTCCCCTGCTGGCTCCCAGAGCTGTGACTGTGGGAGGGAGGCCAAATTGTTTCTCTCTCCCTGTGTCAAGGCTCTGCAGCAGGGATGAGACCATGAGAACAACTGCTCCCTGTCTGGCTTCTGGCTGATGGCTCCATCAGGTTAGAGCAACAGGGAGTCAGACGCTGGATGAGGTTGAATGTATGTGTGTGTGTGTGTGTGTGTATATGCATTTGAGGAGCGGTACAGTGATCTTTCCAGGAGTCAAGAGGGATGCTGTGTACAAACAAGGTGAGCAGTGAATGGAGAACTTGAAAAGCAATTGTTGGAAAGAAAAGTGCAATATCAATGAGTCGTTAACACCAAAGATGCATTGAAAAACAAAATACACCTCAGGAAAAAAAATGCTATAGGCATCAAAAATTATCACAAACTACAAAACAAAGGACTCTGGGACAACCTCTCTAAGAAAACTTGAGCATCCCACCACTAAATGTCATGAGGACTTCCATAAGGATTTTTTTGCTGATGTTTGAGCAAAGAACTCTCTTGATCCTTCTGCAACTGACAAAGAGCCATTTGGGGAAATATGCTTATTTGCAGTTTTTCCAAAATTGAGATGACAACATCAATATCAGTCTTATGTGTTTAATACGGAGCTGGAGTCAGGATGTGGTTAGCCTAGCTTAGCATGAAGACCGGAGCCAGGGGGAAAAGCTAGCCTGGCTCTGTTCAAAGTTAAAAAAAATTGAATAATCCGTCCACAGGCAGAAATGTCAGCCACAATGTTATTCATCAAGAAATAGGTCCATTATGTAAATATCCCTCTAAAACCAAACATTGCCATTTTAAACATGTTGTCTGTTTGTGTACAGGTTAAAGTTAAGTGTTTATTAAGCTAGGCTAACCACATCCTGACTCCAAATCTGTGCTTAAAGCACAGTCATGATTAACATCAATTTTCTCATCTCACTCTAAAGAAAGCAAACTTGTGTATTCCCTAAAATTTATAACTATTCCTTTAATCATGCTTTAGTTGCCAGGAGTGAATATTGTAGAAAAATACACGAGATTCCGTAGAAGTTTGTGCAGATGTATTAGGTATGAACATTTTGTGTTGACAGTCAACAGTCTACAGATACGAATACTCGATATGAATGTTCCTAAAAAACTGAGACTCTCCTCCCTAAAAGTACAACCGTGTACCACATATTTACGCTTATTATTAGGTGGCGACCAGGACTTTCACCCAGGAGACCGCTGTCTGTGTCCCGTGTTAAACCAAAAGTCAACGTTGACTAATTTTAACTTACGTATGTAGCTTAACTTATGTAACTAATGTAAAACCTAACCAAACTGCAACTTCACAATGTAATCCACATGTTAATTATTGTTACCATGACGACGAAGGTCTGGTACGCTTATATATGTCGTTTTGGGATATTTATTTATTATTATATGCTAATGCAAATTAGTTGTATATGAACGTGATTTTTAGGAGACAAGGTTGTCTGAAATATATCCAACTGTAGGGTTGACCAGGCTTTGGGATCTCAGGTCATCCTACAAGGTATTTGTGTATGTGAGCACTTTACCCAGAACGTAACCACTGTACACAGGAGCAAGGTGACTGCTAACAGTAGTCTTGTATTTACTAGCATTATTTCCTCTACACTGATTTTTTACAGTGCATTTATTGGAGAGTATTTAGTCGTATTTCCATCCCTGCTCATGTATCTCGCTGAACTCTCTCTCTCCATTCACATCATTCTCTGATTCTTCTCTTGTGATAATGTGGATGAGGTAGTTATGCTGCTGCATGGAGAACCCTCCTCCTCTCCTGACTTGCTATGCCTGCAGATGAGTTGAAAGGGTGAGGAGGTCGCAGCCTTCCTGGGGGATGTTTTACGATGACACGGCCGGGAAGGTCTGATTTGTCTCCACTGGAGCGTGCTGCTGGCATCTTCACACCCAGCCAGAGAGAAAGAGAGAGATAGAGATAAATAGAGCGAGGGCATAGAGAAAGACAGAGTGTGTGCACAGAGGAAGGAGTGTCGGGGATGTTTGCGGGTGGGGGTGGAGGTGGTGTGTTTGTTGGAGGTTGGACGTCGCAGGGTGGAGGATGGTGGGCTGTAAATTAGCTGGCTTGGCAGACTGATGGCCAGCACCGGTTTCAAAGAACAGCACCCACCTTGACCCCTGCTTAGGACGTCCAGCTTAGCCCAGAGGGAGGAGGAGGAGGAGGAGGAGGAAGACGACTGAAAGCTATTGGGCCTCAGATGTGACCATGTAGGCTCACTTTTATCTCTATTTAGAAAACACACACAGCTTCTGGTCACTGCCCACTCATTCAAGTTACAGGCTTAGTTAATGTCTCAATGAACCTGGTTTGGATTTCCCCTTTTTGTTTCCACTTTAAGGTTGTTAGGACCATCTTAGTCCACTCTGTCATAGTATCATATACAGTATATATATATATATATATATATATATAAAAAACACTGACTATAATATTCAAACCCAAGACTCCATGTTTTTTATGGATGCATCGCTACATCAAATGGAAATATTGTAAATGTCTTTTTATACACATTTCCCCAAAAATTCAGACACATTTGGTGTTGAAATTTTGAATTCAAAATAAAGTTCTGTTGGTTTGAACAAAGTTTGGTTGCACAGCAGGAGCTTGTAATGACTGAACCACCAGGCAGGTCAGTGAGGTTTTCAAGCTGCCAGTACCTGTTTCTTGTGCCAATTCTAAAATTAACCATTGTTATGGCAAAAATACACATAGAAATGATTCTTTGGCAATTGGATTCTGAACTCTGAACCAGCATGTATACCTGGTTTTCTCATCCCTTTTGGCCTGTGAACCCATTTATAGCTCTCAAAATCCACATGACCCCATGTGTCATGTTGTTATGAAACTCTAGTATGGCAGTATAGCATAACTTGGTGATTTGAGAAGGTTGCTTTAAATGGATTAAATCATGATGAATAACATATACAAATAACAAACATTATTTTTTCAGACTTGAAATTATTTCAAGACCTCATCTGCAGACCAGCTGACCCTGTATGGGGACCTGACCACAAGGTTGAGAAAGTCTGATTTGGACTACGGGGAAGTAAAGCTCTCTGTTTACGCTCAAGGTAATGAAACACATTCAGATGCAGTAT
Source organism: Maccullochella peelii (assembly GCA_002120245.1). Classification (NCBI taxonomy): domain Eukaryota; kingdom Metazoa; phylum Chordata; class Actinopteri; order Centrarchiformes; family Percichthyidae; genus Maccullochella; species Maccullochella peelii. Next base: position 73,118 of record LKNJ01002480.1, read on the forward strand.
GGCATAAATATGTATCCAAATGAGTTAAATATATACATCATAGTGATGGTGGACAACACTGGCCGACATGTGATATTAAATAAAAAGCCAATATTTGTCCAAAGACATGCAGGTTAGGTTAACTGGTGATTCTAAATTGCCTGTAGGTGTGACTGTGAGTGTGAATGTTTGTCTATCTCTATGTGTCAGCCCTGTGATTGACTGGCGACCAGTCCAGGGTGTACCCCGCCTCTCGCCCAATGTCAGCTGAGATCAGCTCCAGCCCCCCACGACCCTCTAAGAATAAGCAGCTATCGATAGTGGATGGATATTTGCTTCATATATCAGTCTAGTCTTAGTTTGAACTAATTCTAACACAATGGCAGTGATAGCCATGCCTAAATGTGCACATGTCAATTTTAATGAGAGCAGAGCCAACGCTGGATTACCAACTAGGCAAAGTGGGCAACTGCCTTGGGGCCTCAGGACTCTAGGGGCCCCGAAAGTTTCAGGCTTGCTGTGTGTAAATTATCTTTGGGAATATGCAACACTGAAGCATATCAACTGACATTAAAGCCCCTGAAAGCTTTGTTTCAAATCCAAAATATTTCTCTCTAATATTAAATATTCATGACTAAATAAACAATAATCAATGTTTGAGTCGTGAAAAAAATCATCTTTAGGTATTATTTAGTGAGTTTAACGGCCAAAATCTTTGCTTCATCAAGGTTGTGTGGGTGTGGTTTGATCAGATTTGATTGACAGTGACCTGTAAGCAACAACCCCACTGTCATCACATTTGGATTCAAATGTTGCTAAATCCCAAGAGCACTGAGAAAAACATAAATACAGAAATAAAATAACCAAAATGATTCTAACTTGGGAGGAGCTGATAGAGAAAGGGCCTTCCTGCTTAATTACCTAATACTGAGGCTCTGTTTTGAAGAGGCTCTCCATGTAAATAACATGTAAATAATTAGGTTTTAGGATTTCTGTTTTGTACTAACATTGCATATTCCTAAAGTAATATTTAATTGAAGCAAATGGCAGGTAGTACAGCATAGAGAAAGTGTACATATTGCAAATAGAATGGGAGGAATGGGGTGTTAATAGAATCTTATCATCTCTTTTTTTAACTCTGGTCCCTTACAGGTTAATCTGACCTTGAGCCCAATAGGTAAAGGATTTTTGAGTCTAATATTGATAATATTAAACTGTGGCAAGGCAAGGCAAGGCAGCTTTATTTATATAGCACATTTCAAACACAGAGGCAATTCAAAGTGCTTTACATGGGCAAAGAAAAACATTAGAAGGAATAAAATCAGTAAGAAAAAAAAAACAATGTGCAAACAATATATTGGCCAATATTTGTTTCTTTTTATATAAACACATAACATACACAAACTTTTTTTTAAAGTATCCCTTAAATCTAGCTATTAAAGAATTGTGACCATGATATGCTTTTGACAAGTTCATATTATATTTAGTAAAAAGTCCTGTTTAGTAGCTTAACACTAACAGTAAATGTTAAACAGTAACCTTCACTGTGGTAGTATCAACAGCTATAAACACCACAAATACAACAGCATACATTAAAGGTGAAATTGAGATAGGATAATTCATTCATTTAAAATTAAGAATAAATAAAAGTTAAAAATGCATCTTCATGTATGATGACATATATTATACGTATATTATTGAATTATTTTTGATAGTGACAATACCCTGTCACCAATGAGTAATTCATCTTTATGCACTTATTTATCCTTCATTTACTGATTCTCTTTGTTTCTGTCCATGCAATGCAAGCTATGGGAACGTTCTTTTTCTTCAAACATTATTTATATTAACAGATTGAACTCCTGTGAAAAAACACCTTTTCAAAATATATCTTGGCATTTCTATACTGAAATATTAATATATCTGTGAGAAACTGAAATCACTGATAATTTCATTGATATCAGCCCGGCCAGGTTTTAGTTTTCAGCCCTGCATATGTCTTCACCCTGTCTATAAATACATGATCAAACAGTCTGTTTTAAAAAGCATGCAGCACTCTCCACCTTCCAAAAAGAAAAAAAAAAGCTCACCATATAGTGCAAATTGGCCTATATTAAACAAATTAATCTCACGCTTGGCAGTTCATCGATCTGCTGTTTCTTTGTTGCTTATTTGCAATCATGGAGCTCATTAATGGAGAAAATTATCGGAGTCACCCCGAGGTGCTTTAGCTGGGGAGAAGAGAGTTAAACAAGCTACAGGGACACACCAGAGAGAAAGAGGATGGTGGCATTATTTGCATGGACTCTGCTGGAATGCACTCCCCTATGGGGTGTAGGTGGGAGAGTTAGCACCTTGCAACACACAGCCCCAACACACTCTAATAAATCATGTAATCCCTGATACTTGAAGACAAACATGGGAGCAGATCTAATCAGGACTTGGCAGAATCCTTTTATCTGGGCCCATCTCTGCCTGGTCACACACAGTACACAGTCCCACACTCCTCTTATGACAAACACTGAAAAGGTTGATAGGCACTGATGGATAGCAACTGGGGGTGGGGGCTCGGGTGGGGGTTTGCCCAATACTGATGTTTTAAGGATAATATTTATCTTTAAATCTGACCATTTACATACCAAATAAACTGCCAATTTTCAGTGTCATTGGGCAGTGAAACTTTCCATTGCAACCCAGAAGAGGTAAGAGGACGTGTTGGTTTTGTGAGAGATGTGTATGGAGCTACAATGCAGACCTACCCTGTCTCCTAAAAATTACATTTCTATACTACTAATTTCCAGCAGCAAATAATGTTTTGAGGAAAGCCTAATTCCACCTGGATTAAGTCTTTTTTAATCAACAGAATGAGGAAAAGTTAACTGACGTATGTGGCAGTCCACAAAACATTGAAACTAAACGTATCAGTAAAATGTTCCCTGACAACATATTTATATATAGTTTTCATATAAAATCCGCTCAGCTAATGCATGATTTAACTATTTTATGGTTATGTTTAGGTCAATACTTCCTCATACCTAAATGACAGAATAGGTTGTTTGCCAATGACTCCCAAAACGATATACATGACCGTTTGAGAGTACAAGTGACAGGCGTACTGGACCTTCGTCGTCATGGTAACAATAATAAACGTGGTTAACATTAACAGTCGCAGTAGTAGTTACATATGTAAATTACACTACGTCACGTGACTTACAACTCATGTTATGTGACTTGATATATATATACTTATATATATATATATATATAGATATATATATATACGTAATATATATATATTGGGGAGGGCGGTCTGGATTAGGCAGTCACAGCACTTGGTTAAGGTTAGGGAAAGATCTTGGTTTTGATTTAATATTGAAATAGACAACAGTGACTTTCAAGATGGCACATGATGCGTTGACTTCATTAACATATAACTATAACCAAAACCACAATCTTTCCCTAACCTTAACCAAAGTGCTTTTGATGCCTGAACCTAATCACAGGCAGGTCTCAGGATATGACCCCTGATCTCTGGTATCTGGCGTAACAATGTTGCCTGTGAACATAATCCAGGCAGCAATTATATGTCCTTCAAAACATACTTGCAAATGCAAATATATTAAGAGTATACAAATGTAATTTCCAGGAGACGGGATTGTGTAGACTGGGGTCCTACATGGGTTAAACACACTCTCACGTGGACCTGTGTCATGCACATCTCTTCTATGAAAAGGGTATAACTAACAAATATGGTACAAATCTCAATAAATGTTAAAAGATCCCCTCCAGAGATGTATTAAAACATATACACAAATAGTCTGTTTTCTACATTAAAATCCTTAAAAAGGCATCTACTCCATCTAGCTCATTAAAAATTCCAGAATCTATGAATAAGCAAATTTTGTTCATTTCTGAAGTTTTCCTGTTGGACACAAGATGTCTCCTGCTTCACTGGGAAGTCCATTCTCAGTGTATGTGCGCTGGCAGCTTCATGTTTCTACATCACATTTGTATAAGTTGCAAATTGGACCAGGATTGGTTTCCATACTATTTGTGATGTCACAAATCATGCTTGTAGGCCCGCCCCTTAAAATCAGATTGTCAGTGAGCACATAGAAACTTTTCACTTTCAGCAGATGAATGTGAAAACATCCTTCTAGTGTCAAACTCTGCACACACATTATTCTGTACAGTGAAGCTCAAACATTCTGGTGGAACAGAAAGAAAAACATGTTTTTGAGTGGAGGGGAACTTTAATGAAGTTCTTTCAGAAACCTTTGGGTGACATCACAGACGCTACACCCATGTTTATCTACAGTGAAACTGATTCAATATTGAACGTATATATTGGTCCAATGAGTTGTCTCATCTCACTTTTTAGTGTTTTCATGTCCCACAGACAGATATGCTGTATAAACAGACAGGCATGCAGACAGACAGGAAAATACACACAGCAGCATTCAGTAAACTCTGATGTAGTGTAGATACTGATCAGACAGCCTGATGTGTAAACCAAAACTTCAAGTCATCTCCACCTGCACCACACTGGGAAATCAGAGGAACTCATATCACTGATATCACCTTCATGATTCCAGTTTAAAACACTTTCCAGAGCTGATTTAAAATTAATCCAGCCCAGAACTGGGCCGTCTCCTGTAAATATTCACTGTGTCAGTTACAGGTATGTGATTGGATAGGCCGCCCCTCCCTGCTTTCTGTAACACTGCAGCCCACCATGAATCAAACACGCAGCCAATTCACCGGGGAGCCATCACTGGGAATATATAGCAGCTCCTGGGTTACTTTGTATTGTAATAGATGCATTGTGCTGCTAAAGAATATCCCAGCCTGTATTCAAGCAGAATGAACAAAAAGGGAAGCAGAAGAAAGAGTGTGGTGCAGATTCAGAGGAAAGTAGCGTAATTAGAAAGAGATGGGATCGGGGGAGGTTCAGTTGCTCTAGATGCGAAATCTAATTTCTATATAATGTCATTTAAATCCTGTGATCCAGGAATTGTATTTGAACTCAGATTATCGGAATCATCAGCTCGTGAATGCCTATGATCCCTGCCAATGTTTGTGTGTGTGTGTGTGTGTGTGTATGTCTGTGTGTGTGTATGGAGAGGAGAAGGAGGGGGGAGGGATTTAGTGTTCCTCACGTTCACAAGTTTCAAGCTTTTTTGGGGATGATTATAGTGGTGGAAAGAAAAGATGAGAGCAGAAGGGAATAAAGGAAGGTTTTGAAGATGGCACAGAAAGGAAAAAAACAAAATGAATCTGCAGAAAAAATGAGCGTGAACTCATTTAAGTCAAGAACTTTTATCTTTTGCTTGCAATCACCAATAGGTTAGAAACAACAATGAACTGAAATAGGATTATACACATTGTACAGGTGTGTAGCCTTAAAAGGCAAAGTCAAAAGCTGCATTACTCCCACATGTGGAAAATTCATGTATGATGTAGCAGCACATGTTAATAAAATATATCCCATATTGTTTCACACTGAAACATGCTCTGAAACATGCTCTGCCTTTCAGGTGTAATGTATGTACACTGCATGTCTGCTGAGGACAATAAAGTTTGTTTTAGGCTCGGTAGCTCTTTAGGGAAAAGGAGACATTCAGGGAGAATGAATTTATGATCAAGGAAGAAGCTCCATCATTCACTTGGATGATACAATGAGACGCAACACAACTTTATTCATCCCTTCGGCGCGATTGCAAACTACAGTTGAGAATAATAAATAAATGAATAAATACTGAAGCCAGAAGAACAGCAGGTGCCCATATGATTGAGTAGTGTCCAACAGTCAGTGAAGCCTGACAGGAGAAACTCAGGGCTAAAATAGTCCACAAAGTGCTCACTGCTGTTGCTCAGCTCATTGCTGTGAGCACAAAGTAACAACTGAAGGCAACTCAGTTGAGCATATCTATGTTTTTTATCAACTCCTCTCCTCTCTCATCTGCATCTTTGACAGTAAGGGATGCTGTTGAGAGAGATTTCAGTGAGAAAATCAAACTTAAACATTAACAATGGGGGAGCCAATAGAAAACAGTATTAGCCTAACATACAGCACTGAACAAGTGAAAGTAACACCTGACACAAATGCTTGCAGTCCTGCTTAGATAATTTATTCACTACTCCAGATTCTCATGTCACATGTTTACTATTTCCAACTGATTTTCGTTTGTCATTTTCAACCCTTTATGGGTAGTAATGTTCAGAATAATGCTATTTTTCAGGGACACCCTGATCACACTCATACAGGTACACACATTCATACCTGGAGACTGCCCAGTACAACCCCAGACTAGGTCTACATTAAGCCGTCTAAATTTCAAAACACTGTTTTCGTGTGAAAACGATTTGCGTCCACACTAGTGTTTCTAGGTCGTTTTTGTAGAGACATCTGTCAACAGTGAAACGCCTGAACAACTTAAAAATGGACAAATCTCTTCTTCTTCACCCTATTTTCAGTTGGCAAACAACAAAACTGCGTCACAGCCAACATCTGGTAAGGAGCGAGAGGTTAATGACAACACAAACAACACGTTTAAAAATGCGTGATCCCAGAGTAAGATGACAGAAAGTTTTTTACTTTACTGTCACACAGCTGCCGGCTGTGAGGCAACACACACAGTCGGTTACTCTGCTGAGTGTCTGTTCAGTCTCCTCCTGCTCTCTGTGGTCACATATACCTATACTATAATAGAGCCAAATTCAACATATATTTCTCACTGACATATTTTTCAGTTTCAGTTGTCAGACAACAGAACCATTTTTTTATCTTCATGGCCCATAAACATTACGTATTAACCAGTCATTCTCAAGCTGCTGTGTTGCTGTGTTAAAATCCTTCTTTCATCATTGTGACATCATCTGACAAAATCAGCATGAATCCAGGTTAACAGTGAGCGATCACAGAGAAAGTCAGAGGTGACTAACTCAACTGCCACACAGCCCCGGCCCTCACTAAGCATACGTCATCATTTTGGAAAAGCTGGTACACATCGAAACATCAAACCAGCATTTTAAGACGAATTCACTCTGGAGGCCATTTTGTTAAAGTTCAGTTTTGAGGGGGAGAAACATGCCATTTTAGTCTAGACGGAGGGCTGAAACAGAGAAAAAGAAGCGTTTACAAACACAACATTTGTGGGCAGATTCTGTAAAAACGTCATTTTGACACAATACAAAGATGAAATTGATTTTATTGCAAAGCAGGAGGGGAGAGGGAATCAGAAAACACCTTATGTTTCATCTTATGAGGAGGAAAACACTGTACTGGGGCTAAACACTTTGTTTTGGTTTGTGCTGAAGAAGTAGAAAAAGATAGAGCCTTGCGCAGGTGAAGCGGTTGAGGAAAGTTTCAACAGTTGGGGGAAAAATTCAGATATCATTCATAACATGTTATGGAAATAAATGACAGCATTTTCCTTCTGTGCCTATCCTGTGGACATACATAGAGCAGTGTATCTGTAGCATTAAGCTGCTAACAGAAGCCCAGTGTTTTTTTTTGTAATGTGTGTAGCACATCTGTACTCAACACCAGTAATCCTATATGAGAATTAGTGTCTGCTAAAGAAAAAAAAATCAAAATTACAAGTAGGCCTAGTTCATGGTGATGAGTCTTTTATTCCAAAACTTGGTGACCAGTAAAAATTAGTACTTGTTAAACCCCTTGTAGGCAGTAATGTAAAGAATATTTGTAAATACATTCAGTTGCGAGTTTATTAGGTAGCTTAGGTACACCTAGCTAAAACTGTTGCAGTCTAATAAAACAGTAATAAATCCTACCTTCATGAGGTAGATAGGTGTTTCTGTTATTTAGCCAATGCAGCACTACCAACTACATCCTGGAAAATGACAATACAGTTGAATCAACACCTCTCTACAACAGAAACGGAACATTATAACCTTCATGAAAGTAGGATTTATCACAGGACTGTTGCATTAGCCTGCATCATTTTAGCTTGGTGTACCTAATAAACTGGCAACTGAGTGTATCTGTAGGGCTAAAACACGCACAAACACTCAAAGTGTGTCCTTAAATACAAAAAATACTTAATACATTTGGAAAAAACAAATAGTTGCATTGATTTGTTTTTGACAATAAGGGAAAAGAAAAAGATTTTTCTGGAGCTTTCAAATGCTTCCTCAGCAGATCCACTTGCTATCACGTGGACGTAGTTGCATGCTTAGATCATGTGATGACAAGTGAGCAAATTCCATCTGATGAGGAAGACCACAAGATGCAGTTGAAAGCTAGAGAGAAAGGTAGTAAGTGAACCTTGAGTTAAGCATTTTAATTTTTTTGGCAATCTACTGTTTTCCAGGTGAAGAATGAAACATCCATTTTGCATGATTACATCAAACACACGAGTCCACAGCACTTGTCTTACAGAGAGACTGTCTGTCGTCTCTTCTGTGCGATGTAGAGGATCCAGAGTGGTGAGCAGCGGCTCACGCCTCAGTCCCTGCACGCTGAGCTGACAATAAAACAGAGGAAGCTCCCGGTGGAGCCTACAGGTGTGCTGCATTGTCTTTCCTGTCTGACAGCCCTGAAAGGAGAACATGCTACTCACTGTGGCGAGCCTGATTGTAGTGGCGTTATCGACCAGCTCCCTGGTGTAATTCCCAGATACAGAGCAGCAGAGGCAAACGCAGGTACAAACACTCGGAATCTTTTATCTCCACCAAGCAGCCGACGGCAGGGTGAGAGTTCTCCTTTCCCTCAAGCCAAAACACTGAATACTGGCAGGCATGCAGCTGTTGTGCACTTCCTCCTACTAGTCCAAATACATGCTTCAAACTCAGTCAGTTGTTGTGGACGCAGATCTGTTGAGAAGAATATCAAGTCAATTCTAAGATCAGCTTCAAAGGAGATCCAAGTCAAGACAGAGACTAGAACAAATCAAGATCACAACAGACACAAGCACCGGGGACTAAAGACTCCTGGATGCAGAGAGATGTACCTCCACTCTGTTTAAACATCAAGCTAATACTGCATAAAAGATTACATGCAGAGGATTCTACTGGTAAGTATCAATGAAATCACATTGCTTTATATATTGTAATGCTTTGTTCACACGCTGAGTTTGAATTACAGTTATACATTTTAGTTCCTGTGTGTTTACACTTTGACCTAAACATAAAGTAATTGTACAGTCCACACTGCAGTAACACCATGCCACAGGAAAAAGAGGAAGCCGATGATGTGGCCTGTACTGCTGTATGATGGGGGAACTCTTGATGGTGCGTTTGAGGGACACTCTAACATCCAAGATTTGAAAATGAACTGCTGAAAATAATTCAGTCTGTCACAGAACTGGCTCGTAGACTGTGATAAAAATGAGACGCGCGTTTATATTCGGTGCTTAAGTACATTTATTTACAACAATTTTGAAGAAAGTAATAAAAACAAATTGAGCCTGTAATATCAGTAGTGTAGGGAGGTGTTGTGCTGCAAAAGATCCAACAACAAAAGCTGCAACATGTACATTTGAGGGGAGAGGAGATCTCAACTTGACACCTCAGACCCAAGTATGCCCATGTCGCTGATTGCGCTGCCTTTAGGTCCAGCCCCTACAAACGGGAAAAAAACCATTGCAGCAAATGGGGCAAGCAAGCAGAGACCCATTGTCAGAAAACAACACACATTTAAAGCAACTTTAAATAGCAATTATCTTTGATTTTCATGCTGTAACAAAATGATAAGAAACCAATGGCTCCCTGGGAGCAACAAAATTTACTATATGCTTTGGAAAGTGTCACCTTTAGTGTGGATGTGTAGCACATTGGCTAAGAGATGCAAAACACCTGTGTTGTCCTTTCAGCAGTCCTGCCCTGACATCCTGCATTTGTTCATGTTCAGACGTCAGATATAATAATTGTGTACTGCTTGGGTTAATACTGGTGGACTTCAGCAGCACCGCTTTCTTATCGCATCTTAAAATAGTCAGAGTGTGATAGCTTTGCATTTAGATTGTATATTCCTGTGCTTGACAGTGCATTGCCTGCAGCTGTGGATGCACCTGTGGCAGTGAAAGAAAATACTTTGTGTGCTTTTATTTGTCTACACCAATTACGAGTGGGCCAAGACATTATTGGGGGGGTACTCTTGCTTAATTTTTTCTTTCTAAACGAATCCAGTCAACGTGCGCTATATTAGCTAAACCTGCATGTACAATTTCCACCTCCCAGAAATTTGGTGCAGTAGGCTGAATTCAACTTTCATTATGAGCTTGGATACTTTTCTTCATATCCTCCTCCCTCATGCCTTTTCTCTCACCTTTAACTTTCACTGTCCGGTTCCACCCCCACACGCACACTTTCTTGTTTCCCTTCTCCCTTTCTTTCTTTTCCTGCCTTTCATTTTGTCTGTCTCATTCCATCTCTCCACTCACACCACCTCCACCTCGTCATTGTGCCTCACACTCCAGCCCTCTGAAAAAAAAAAAGAAAATGGAAAAATGGCAAATCCTGCAGCCTCTTATGGCATTCGTGTTTACCAACCCATAATGCCGTTCTCAGATTTGTTCAGCTTCCAAGATCGCTCCTTGTGTGCATGTATCCCTCCACCCCTGCCCCCTCCACCTTTCCCTTATCGCCCAACAAAGGCGGTGGATGCTGTATTTTCAGCTGCAAAACCTCCTGTAACGTTACCCCCACATCCACCATCCTGATTGTTGTAGTGGTAAGTACACTGAGTGGAGTCTGCCAAAAGCTACAATCATAGAGAGAGACACAGAGAGAGAGAGAGATACGCCTGTCAATGCTGCATCCCCACAACCACTAACTAAAGATTAGGCACCGCTCTGAGCTGGGAGGGATTTCAACAAGACACCTTCTTTTACCTTGATGGGTGGTGGTGGGGGTTTAGGTGAGGGTGACGGTGGAGAAGAAATGACACAAAAAGAAATATAATCTGCATCTATTCATCATTAAAGAACAGCGCGGAAAGTTGCGGATGTCACCGCTGGGTTCTTCATTGATACCTTGCCAGTGCTGGATGGATAATTGAAGTCTGGGGTTTTTCAAAAGGGACGCGCATAGGGGGGAAGTTATAATACCCAGGTGGAATGAAAGGATGTGTGTTATGTCTGCCAAAACACTCTAGCCAGTGCTTTAGGTCTCTTTAGGAGCCGAGCACAGAGAGCAGACAATGCTATTTTGCAGTTCTTTGTTGACTTCACTCATCCAGACAGACCTGCAATCCAGATACAAGAGCAAAGAGAAAGGAGAAAACACATTGGCTAGGATTTATCAAATGTGCAGAGCAGGGTCAACTTGGTCGGCAGAACATGTATAAAGTATGTAGCCCAATATGTATCTAAGTCTATGGCTTGCGTTTTTATGCTCCTTTACCTCCTTATATAGTCGTCTGCATTGTCAGTGCACATGTACAAGGGGTTCACAGGAAATGACGCATGTACTGGAGGAAAAAATAGACAAGAGCCAGTACATGCGCACACTGCACATGATTTGTGAGTATGCACATATGTCATGTAATAACGTAATCCAGAAGAGCGGAACAGGTGGCCCTGGCCATTTGGAATAGGAAACATATTTGCACAAGTTTTAAAGTTGATTGTCTTTTTTCATTGTATTTCCGACAGAACAGTGCTCAAAGCGCCTTTTCCTGCCCTCATGATAGGTAAATGTGTCATTTTGAACAGAACTCTGGGACTTGTATTATTAAGAAGCGTTCCACCAGTAACCACAGGTGTCGCCAAATCAGCCGGAACTGAAATCTTAAACATAACGTGCATATTTTTCTGGTACAGCAAGCAAGCAAAAAAAAAAAGTGTTAATTGTGCCTGAGTGATATAATTTTATCGTCATTTTTCTTTTTATGACATTAATATTTTGTTGTCATTGTGACAACTGGTTTTCTCTGCATTTGTGTATTTCATTATGTGATGCCATATAGTTTATTTCTGGTATATTGTATATTTAGAAACCGGTTGGAATCTTAACCAATATTCCTGTCTAAATAAAGGCTTTCTATATAGCTCTTCTCCTTGCTCTGCCTAAGAGTGCCTGAACATTTTATTTCGGTGATATATTTAGTATTTTTTGGTTTCGTAACATGCTCCCTGTCTGTGCATATTCTAGCCCTGACCATAATGCTGTGTATCAAAGTCCCGAATTGTTATCTCCCAAAACTTGGACATTTCCACTCAGTAAAATCAGACGGTCTGTGCAAGCAGCTTGTTACGGCCCATATTTACATTTATTGTTAGACGGCGACCTCTAGTGGCCGTAATAATTATGACGGGAGCAAAGGAGGAAGTCAGGTGAGGTAGTACAAAGAGCGACAAAGTCGGAAGGATGTCGGGGTGGAAGGATGGGTCAAAGAACACAGAACTTTCACCCATCAGACCGCTGTTCGTGTTGCCCAAAAGTCAACGTTGACTTATTTTAAGTTATGTCAGATCGTAGGGTTAATTTGTGTAAGTTAAGTTACGTTAGTAAGTCACGTGACATTATTTAACTTACAACCTAACCAAGTAGTTTTGGTGCCTAAACCTAATCAAACTGCGACCGTTTCAAAACATTAACCACATGTTTATTATTGTTACCATGACGACGAAGGTCCGGTTCGGCTATATATGTTGTTTTGGGAGTCATTGACAAACGACCTATTCTGTCATTTAGGTTGGAGGACTTGTATAAAATTGAACATAGGAAGAATGTTGAAAACATGATAAAACATGTGGTAGAATATAATAAAAAGTAACAAGAAACTTGATTTATCGCATAAAAGGTTTTGAGTATGTAGAGTGTTCCGCTAGAAAATTTACAACATTAAGTCAGTGTACAGACCAAAAAATGATGGATACTATTCTCCCACAATGCCATGCACAAAAGGAGATGCTAACAGCTGCAATAAATTCAAATACATTTTTGTTGTTGGTGGTGAACCAGCGCCAGGAACACCTCAAAAAACATAAAATAACCATTACATTTTTCTGTCTAGAGCTGCAGTTTGATTCACATCCAGTGGCACAAGTATTGTATCATTTCCTGTTAGTATAAAAAACAACAGCATGTTGATTCCTTGTATACTACTGCAAAACAGTATATTATAAAGATTAGTAGTACATATAAACAGGTGGCATGTAGTACGGAATTGGGACACAGCAAGTGTTTTCTATTGCTTCCCTCAACTATGAGTCCTGTGCTATTTCTGATGTTACATGGTTGCATAGACAATCAAATAATTTCATTTTAAACTGTATTTTCATAAAACAGTAAGTGTTTTATCATTGGCTGAAGGTGACACTGACTAACAGCTCATTGAACAGCTTATTAACTTGCCTGCAAATGTCAGTCAGTTTAGACTCAGTGGTGTGGTCCTGATTCTTTAATACCACTGCTAACAAAATGTTATCTGTTACTAACTAGTAAGCTAGTTATCAGTGCAAATGTGTTTAGATTTTGTTTGTGCTCCCCTGCCAGCTCAGCTGTCAATCAAACATACGGCTACAGGAGCATTTCTGAAGTATCTCCAAAAACCCTTTGTCTTTAATAATAAAAACTGTATTTACCATAGATTTAAAAATCAATTTGACCTAATATTTGGGATTTCAGTCTTTAAAAATGTGTCCATTTTGTGCCAAATAAGAGCGTATCTGCTGAAATCAAAACTAAAACAGGCAGTATACTTTTAATAGAGTATGGTGAGATGCCATAGATGCTTGAATGACTTCTGTTTATTTTCTACCTTCTCCCTTGTTTACATCTTCTCATTTCCTGGCAATTTTCCCTGTGTGAGATTACTCTCCACACTCAGCACGGCTGGTGGTTTCTTAGACCAAAACAAGATGTGCCGTCGACTGAATTTCAATTAATACACCTCCGGGATTTTCTTCACTTGATAGGAAGGTCTGTAAAACAAATTACTTTGGCAGCACGCTCTAAAAATAGGAGAGACGCTGATGATGTGAGCAGGAAAACTGGGAGCAAAGAGGTCCTGAATGGTTATTTGTTTGAGCTGGAATGACTTTTTGTTTCATCTGGGGTTTTTTTTGTATTTTTTCGAACACACGTAACTATCATGAATGTAATGTGACTGCACACAGAAACACACACACACATACTACAGAAAACACCGGCCCAGTGCATATTCGGCAACACAAGGGAAGCTGGGCAGCAGCCTGCATATACACACTGTTTGTTTTGGACTCAGTGCCGTCTCATTTACACGTGTTAATTGCAGCTAATTGGTTCTAATTAGATGAACAGGAAACCCTCTGGGACCACTCATACCTTTAATTTGAAGTAAATATCATTAATTACCATATGCTAATTCCAAGCCAATTAACATTGATTAAGAGAAGAGATGCCAGCAACAAGGGGGAAAAACTACCAACTATCAAAAATTACTAATGACTTAGCAAGAGAGGAGAGAGGAAACGTCACATTGAATGTTAGGGAGTGTGGGCGTGAGTCCAGGCACGACTGGCAACCTTGGCCCCTGGTCCCGCCACCCTGCATGGGGTCACAATGTGTCCACTACCATGGCTACCATTCCCGCCATGCTCACTGTACCCAAAGTGTCTGCCATGTATCGTCTCACTGTACCCACCATCTGCCAGTCCCACTGTTCCCACCACGCCTGCCGTACCCTCCATGGTTTCCATGCACACCCTGCCCAGCGTACTCATAACCACCAAACCCCCCATGATCACCATTCTTGCTGTACCCAGTGTCCCCATAACTGCTGTATGCACCATACCTGCCATGCTTACTCCACTTGCCATACCCATCAGTGTACTCAGCATCATTACTGTGCCAAACCCAACCTGCCCTGCTCGCCGTACCTAAGTTGCTGCACTTACCGTGCTCACTGTACCTATTGTGCATGCTCTGTGGTACACCTGCACAGGAAACATCCCCGCTGGCTCTGCAGACAGAGGGCATGTGTCTGCCAGGCGATTGAACAGGAGAGATTAGAGGGCTAACTGCTGAGAGAGGGAGCAGAGAGACAGAGGGGGAGGAGGGAGACAGAGAGAGAGAGATAGAGATGGAGTGAGACAGAGGGAGGGAGACGGTGATGGCGAGGGCTAGAGAGGAATGAGAATTAGAGAGTGGAGCAACATAAAAGCAAGCAACACACACTAACATAATGTGGAGACAGCACAAAAGGTCAGAATATAACTGTAACCATATAACTGACTATGGTGGCTGGTCTAAAATAAAAAAATGTCACAGAGAGACTTAACATAAGTAGTAGAGCTGAAACACTTAGTCGATGAATCGGTTGGGTGGCTGACAAAAACTGAAGAAAAATTGCGATTATTGAATAATTGTTCTTTTTATTTTAGTCCTCAAATGTGCTGGTTTCCCAGTCTTCCATGATTGTAAACTGAATGGATGTTTGAATATGTCAACCTAGGCTTTAGGAAATCACGATGGCATTTTCACTATCTTTTTATGTCATATAGACCAAATAATGCATCGAGAAAATAATCGTAAGATTAATTGATAATGAAAACTATTCAAACACAAAACAATTCATTATATATATTAACCATTCAGCTGTTCTGTTCTCTCTTTGTTTAATTAGGAATTTAACCTTCTTCTCTTCTCTTTAAACTTCACTTCATTAACCCCCAAATTTCCTAAAACAGTAGGCCTTACTGATAACACCAACTGTAAACTATAATAATAGCTATAACCCACAGTATAGATAACATTTATGTCAATTACAGCCTTCTCTATGAAAACATAGTTAAAAGATGGATTATGGATACAATATGTATGTATATGTAGCGTCTTCTTGGCATGCAAGCAGGGCATGCAACTGAGCACAACAGGGCTTAATTACATGACCCAACTAAATTGAGCTTGACTGAAATTCAATTTTTTATGTAAAAAAAAAAATCAGTCTCAAAATGGCACTTTAAACCAGAGGGAAGTTAACTATATCTTTGACACTACAATGTTTAATAAATCTTTAATCTTAAATGTAAAAGATAAATCAGTTTGGCTTACCAGGTGTTTTTTTAAAACCCGGATTATAAAAATATGAACATGGTTGTATTAAGCAGAATTAACCTTTAAAGTGTTTTGTGTAAGGGAAAGTAAGATACTTATTGTAAATGTTTTAAATTCCCACTCAACACTGAACTGTGTTAAAAGTATCACACTATGGTTGTAACTACTATCCACCCATCCATCCATCCGTTTTCTTTTACACCTGGGGGGGGGATTCTAAAGCAAATCCCAGCATGCACTGGCCAAAAGGTAGACGACCACCCTGGATGGGCCACCAGTCCATCACATGACTAACATGTGTTCCTAGTTCTTAACATGCAGCTGATGTATGTGTAATCCATCACAACTTGCTGAAAGAAAAGTTTTACATGAAATGAAAATGGGGGAGGGGGAATTAGCTGACAGGGGCAGGGGCATATTCAGGCTCTGGGCATATGGACAAGGAGACTGCTGGAGAGAGAGCACCACAGAAAGAGAGTAGAAGGCTGATATGGATACTCCTGGACTGAAGCAGTTGTAATTGATTCTGTGCTGATATCCAATAACATTAAATAAGTTTTACATGCCAAAGGATAACAAATATTTAGAATGTTGTCAGAGTAAAAAGGTTCTGTAAGAGCATTCTGAAATGTGACATAACGCTATTAATCATTTAGAAGAATTTGTGCTAGGGAATCAGAAGAGAATATCTCATTAGCATCAATTCATGAGTGCCTCCCATTGACAACCTCGGTATTACTGATCAACACTACTATAAACCTGCAATCAGCTAAACATGTTATATTCATCATCTCAAATCTAGATGACACCAGCTGTGGTTACAAGGACAATATTTCTTCAACGCGACTGAAATCATTCTGATTAGAGACTCCAACTTAAAGGTGCAGTAGGCAGTATTTTTTTTGGCATCATTGGGCAAAAATGCCATAATAACTGTTCAGCATATTGTAATTCAAGTGGTCTGAGAGTAAACCTCTACTTCTGCCCCTCCTCTTGGCTCTGTTTTCAGGCTTCAGAAAATCTATCCCGTGACGGGAGACTTTGGCCAATCACAGGTTATTTCAGAGAGACGGTGTGTTCGTATTGGCTGAGCTACAAATGCAGATGCGCGTGCACGTCACTTCAGATGGTGAAAGCTTGATTCAATGGTGGAAAATCCTGCCGAAAATCCTGCAACTTGTGATAAATAGTATTGGTGATTTCCAACACCTCCTTTGCCTACAGCGGCGTAACATGTCCCGGCTCCACACGGAGCTTCGGGCTCATTATGTTCGATGCCATGGTGCTCGTATCGACATGGAAGAAGAATGATGACAAACAGTGGGGAAAAACTTTTGAGAGGGGACAGTGTGTTGTCATCTCAAAGACGCCCCTCCAGCGCTTCGCGGCTGCAGAGCAGAGCGCCTGCGGCTTCAGAGGCAGCTGCAACGCCGTCCAGCAGCGGGATGAGAGGCTAGTACACAAGTCGCGGCGAGAATGACTGCGGTCTCGGTGAGGCTCACGCCGTGCAGAGTGAGTACTACGAGGAATAAGATTTCGCAGGGTAACCGACTCATTCTGCTGCCCGTCGAAGTTGTGGGTTTCGTGGGAGGGGCTTAGCGGAGTGATACGAGGCAGCAGAGAGAGGCGGAAGGTTTTTCATAGGTGCACAGATTTTGCCTAACCCAGCTTTAACTCTTTAGATGGGTGCTAAATAAAGGGATCCAATAAGATGTGCGTTTACATGCCCCAAAGCGTTTAATCAGAATAGAACTCTTTTGACATTCGCAAAGTGGTTCTGCCCGCTGTGAAGCGCCTAATCTGCTGGAAATATAACAGAAGAAGAAGAAGTTTTTTTTTCTGCTTCGTTCATCTTTTCAAACAACTCGTTGTTTCGAGCCTTTCGACCAGCAAGGTGTTCAACAATCCTTGATTCCCAATCTTTTAAGTTGTTTCAGCCACAGAGTAGTTTAGTTTTGCTGCCGCCATGTTTCTTTCCCTCCCGGAAACTCATTCACGTCACCTAATGTTCCCCCCACGTGGGGCAAACATGCACAGAAAGAATATATTTATTCCAACCAGAAAGAAAGGATCGGATTAAGTGTTTAAATGGTTATTAGGCACTAATATTTTCCTATTGAACAGATTATCAAAGGTTTACACACCCCCCTCAACCTGATTGGATCCTATCGGGCCGGATCAAGCCAGTCTCTTCCGACTGAGGTGGTTACACAAGGCACTTGGGCTATTATTCCGATTATTAGTGGAATATTAGGGTCCATGTAAATGCAGCTACTGAGTGAACAGGATCAGTCAGATCAGAATCACCTGATCAGGCAAACAGGTGTATCACTCCAACCCTTGTGTGAGTGCGTATGTCTATGTATTCATGCAAGAATAATTTGTAGGTCGAGCAAGCAGGAGCCTGTGTGTGTGTGTGTGTGTGTGTGTGTGTGTGTGTGTGTGTGTGTGTGTGTGTGTGTGTGTGTGTGTGTGTATGTGTGTATGTGTGTGAGGGTTAGAGGCTTGTGTGTCTTGCTTCCTGTAGGTGTGGGCACCGCCACATTGCAGGCTGCCAGGCTGCCCACCGTGCCATCTGACACACATTCACACCTCAGCCACCATGCCCACGAGCACATGCAGATAAACACTGGCTGCCTGTTTACCCTATCTGTGTGTGTGTGTGTGTGTGTGTGTGTGTGTGTACGTCTTGAAGTTAGACCGATATAGCAGTTTGATAGCATTTGATAACGTTTATCCACCTCTGATATGATCATTAAAATGTGGTTTGAGTAGTTTAGTGCTCAATGCTACACTGCTAAGATAAGTCTTTGATCCTATTCTCTTTCACTTTTTTGATCATTTGCATTCCACACATATGTACAAATATGTTATCCAGTATAGGTCTCACAATACAGAACGCAGTTTCGGAGGGTTTCGACCCTAACCCTAACCATAACCATAACCATAGCTCTAACTTCTAGTGGTATCCAGCAGTACAGACAGTTTCAGATCTATGTACTGAGGTCATTGAGAAATCCACCGCTGAGATTTCTGGCACTACCTCAATCACCACCTTTGATTTGACCTTTGACACTGTTTATATACATGTACACGTGCATATACTGTAGATAATCATCCACTCCATGTATATTCATTCAATTAATTACTTTGCACTATTTGTATTATTTACAACTCACAGACAATTGACTTGAATATAGACATTTTATTTATGTTAGTCATTGGTGCTTTTTGTATATATGTACAGTATATATATTTATATACACCTATTTTATTTCACATACTTGTGTACATAAGTCTTGTCAATTCTTTACCTTTATTTGTTCAGCTTCGCTGCCCTTGTTATTAGCTGTTTATTCCTGTGTGAATACATTGAGAGTAATGAAAATTCCTTGTAAGAGTACAAATACCTGGCCCGAAAGCTGATTCTGATTAACAACGCTCTGTACAGTCATCGTATCAAACCCGCTCCATACTAGATAAAAGGTTGTGATTTCCCAACCTGGGCCTGGTCGGCTGGAAATCTGTCTGAATGGGAGGGGGACCAGACGCATCCGCCAGAGCAAATAAAACAATAGCTTTCAGATTCGTCTGGTTCCCTGGCTAATGTTCCCATGCTAGATAAACAAAAGAATACTACATCTTACATCAGCAAGAACAGTGGTGTTTTGAATTTCAAGACATGCTAGAGTTATGCACAGGGCTAAAATACCTGCATTCTTAAGACCTGACCCAGCTGAACCTGACTGGTAATGCCAAATTTGAGACCCGAAACCAACTCAAAGCTATATTTTTTATTTCTGTTGTAATTAACAGTTAGCTACTTCACCAGGGTAATGGTAATGCTAATGCCAGGCTAATGAGAAAATAACCAAACCCGAACCCCAAAGCTTTATGCAACAAAAAGATTTGGGTTAGTTAGCACAAGTCTACCACAAGCAAGCCGTGAATACGTAACTATTTACACTGGCATTCACTTGAGGGAAACAGCAAAAGGGCATGCGGTAGCCCTTAAGGCATCAGTATGCTCCAACGGAAGTGCTTAGATGGTCGAACAGCGTCTGAAACCCCCTCCCCCTGTGAGGGAAAGTGTAGGCTGCGTCCGACAGTTTCTTTCCAAAACCGACATTCCCAACCACTTCACAGAGTAATTTGACGGCTGTGTGGAGATGAGAAAATAAGAAGGGTTAAATTTCTCTCTCAAGCTCTCTTTTTTCATTCTTTACACAACTATTTCTGTCACTTTTCCTGTTTACAACTGAGCGCCACACTATGACCCTATACAGTATATATATAGGTAGATAATATATATACAGTATATACAATATATGTACCCTGGCCTTAATGCCTCCAAAGGCACACATGGTGCATTCATAGGTGTTTTGTTGGAGTAACTGGTCAAT
The DNA here is from genome assembly GCA_002120245.1 of Maccullochella peelii. Classification (NCBI taxonomy): domain Eukaryota; kingdom Metazoa; phylum Chordata; class Actinopteri; order Centrarchiformes; family Percichthyidae; genus Maccullochella; species Maccullochella peelii. The sequence continues at coordinate 93,505 of LKNJ01002480.1, forward strand.
TCCAGCCTGTGTGAACATGCATGGGTACATGCCTTGTGGCCTATACAGTATGTGTGTGTATACTGTATATCTGTGTGTGTGTGTTTGTCAGATACTGTATGTGATGTAGGGCTGCGTGAAGTCATCAGCCGGGCGACTATCAGACGAGGACAACAGCCACTTTCTTAATAATAAACCCTTCAAAGGCTGTCTGATGTCACACACACACACACACACACACACACACACACACAGCAGACACATTGACGAGAGACTAAGACAAAGACCACCAGAGAAGGAGAGAGAGAGGGACAGCACGAGGCAGACGGGGAGAGAGAGGACACTGTTGTTGTCGGGCTTCATGAATATTTAGCAGGACTTGTTGGAGTGAAGATAGAGGTTTGCTGTGTGTGTGTGTGTGTGTGTGTGTGTGTGTGTGTGTACATGTTCAAATACATTTCCCAGGAGTATGTGGCTTGTGTGTCTGCCTTGTCTTTGTGTGTGTGTGTGTGTACATACTAAAACACATTTCTCAAGATTGTATTTGTGCATGTCTGCATGTGTGTATCTACCCTTTTAGTATGGATGCATGTATGTGTGGTGGTCATAGGGACAGCTATTCCCATGGCAACAGCGGTACTTCAGGTACTGTGGACACCTACCTGTGAACCCCCCCCCCCAAATCCCCATCCTCTGTGTGTGTGTGTGTCTTTGTATTGTATTTATGCAAAGATGATTAGCAGGTCAAACAAGCAGGTCCTCTGCCGAGCTAGTTCACCTGCATGTCTGTGTGTGTGTGTGTGTGTGCGTATGGGGGTGTGGGGAGGGGGAGGAGTCACGAGGGGGGGCTCCCCAGCATTTTGTCATGGCACACTTGACAAAACAAAGACAACTCACTTTTCTGGTCCTCTGCCACATTTGGTATTCAGGAACAAGTCGGGGCTCTGGCTGCAAGGACCCGATAACACCTTCTCTCTCCCTCTCTCTCTTGGGTGTTGTGGTGGTGGTGGTGGAGGGCTGGAGGGGGGGGTCACTTCACTCCAGACAGACCCTGCCATTCGAATGCAAAGCCTCAGCTGCTGCAAATCCACCCCTCCTGTCCCCCTCCACCACTACCACCACCCTTCTATTATTTCGTCGGATTTCACAGCTATTTTTGGATGGGCGGGCTAAGCCGCCCAAGGATCTCCACTGGAGATATGTCATCAAAACCCAGCCACCACCCCATGCGGCCATTAACATAAAAATTAAAGAATTATATGCAGAGAAAATGGGCAGCGAATAAATGAATGAATGAATAAATAAATTAAAAATTTATAAATCTCATCCCAACCAGCAATCTCCTGTTTCTCTTGTCTCTTCTCTTTGCTGAAAGAAAGTGACAGAATGAGACTATTCATATCATGTTGAGCCCTAAACACATGCTTACAAATGACTTACAAGAAGACAGAGATGGAAACAAGTAGTGAGCTATTTGTACAGGGTGGGAGGAAGTGTGGATGGTGCTCGTCCGAGCGGCTTTCGTTGCAATGTCCATTTTTTTTGCATTTTAGATCCAAAAGTGTGATCCATTCCAAAGCTCAGAGGAAATGCTTACCAGTAGGAAGCAGCTGGGTGAAGAAGGGATCTGATACAATGTTTTCAAATACAAAGCAAATGGATGTGAAGACCAGACACTGCAAACAATTTTGTTTTTTTTTAAATCAGCCTTGAATGTCTCAGAAATAGAAACCTCCATGACAAAGTCACCATTCATACTGGTCAGGTGACTGGCAAAGGATGGGAAGCTCGCTGAGGGCAACTGGTGGACAGGTGGGGAATGACCTGCGATTGCTGTGTGTCTAAATTCATGTTGCAAAGTATCAGAGACTTTTGTTTTCTATTTCAGAAGCTTTACACCCTGACAAGAATACGGATCTGGTTGACATTTCATTAGGTATGATTCATTAGCTATGAAAATAGTCAGTTTAAAGATCCTAGCCAAAGTATTGGCTATTGGCAGCCTCAGTTGGTTTTGAGTTCCACCCATTCTTTTTCCATATGCCCATATGTCATTCTTTGGTAGATCAAATATATTACTGGATTAACAAAATAATGTAAAGTATGAGTGAGAACAAGGCAGAAAACACAAACATTTATAGTGTACATACAGTACTACAGTATGATTGGGGATATTTTAATGATCAATCAGCTCCATATATACCAGTCAGAACAGATATATCGGTCTAACCCTCAGTCTCTCCCCTCATGTAGTGAAGGAGCGAGCGTAGACCTGCTGATGCATTGGGAGTCGTGCTGCTTGCTGTGTCTGAGGCTGTGTCATCTCTGCTTCTATTTGCAAGGTGTTTATTCTGTCAACGACTTGAGTGTTTGCCCAGTTGGCACAGATTCTGGCTCTGGCAGCGCAAATGCACCACCTCCCCTAGGGGGTGGAGGGATCTAGGGCCTCACGGAGGGGGGGAGGGTTGTGTGCTTTGGTGGGAGGAGTTATGAGAGCTAAATAGAGGGAGCAAGATGCCCATCCTCCCTCCCTCCTCCCCCTTGTCACCCCCCCTGCACCATTCTGTCCCACACTCTTTACCAGAAAGCATGTGCAACGTCTGCTGAGGCGGTGGCAATGGCAAGTCGACCTGCATGAGCGTGTATTGATGCCAGTCCAAAAGCTGCCACCACCGCCATCAAGGCACCCCGCACCTCTCCTCCCCCAGCCGAAGTGGGGCGGCTTAGCCCCCACATAATCCCTATTGACTGCCTCTTGCTTTGTCTGCCAATTCCCAGCATTGGATTTGTCTCACTCGATGATGCGCTCCACTCCACTTCTCCCACAATAATCCATACTGTTATTACTTTTCAATACCAACGCTAATCATTGCCCCCCCTACCTTCCCAACCAACCCCACCCTGACATTGCCACACATACTGTTTTGGATGTAAAACAACAGCAAAATAAGAACAAATGATTTAAGAGTCATTGACAAGAGGCCAAGGATGACAGCAATGGAGCTAATTCCATCCTTTTGCTGCTGACAAATCAACTGGCGGCTGCAAAGCAAGTGTGAAATGCAACGTGGGATACAGTGCTGGGTGAGGCAGCATGGTGACATGAGGAGGCCATCCTCGCCCAATGCCATCGGAGAAGTGCCAGCTTTGAGGGACAACCTGCATGTGTGACAGACACACACACGTATGTCTTACATCCTGTTTTTTTTTCTGGTAACTTTTGCATTGCACTTCCGAAAAATAATCACTGTCAATCCAACATCATAGCCATTACTGTGGCATCTTCTTCCTTAGGTTTGCTGTAGATAGAGTTTGAGTTTATGTGGTTGGTGCTCTTTTCTTTGCCTATTCACCCATGGTGGATGACGCTTGTCATACAATGCCCTTCTTTTTGGTTTTCATTGAAAATGTAAAGTGTTTGTGCATAATTTTTCCACTACCGTTAGCCATTTACTAATTACTAATATGTTCAAAACAGCTGTTGAAATTGAAAGTTCCAGAACAAGTCAATAAGTGTCATTGACTCAATGACTGTCAACATGAAAGAGTATTGTATATTTTGGGGTGTGTATGCTTAATTGACAGGTGTCTCAGCTATCAGCTGTGGTTATTGGTTGCTGTAGGAACTGCCAAGATGGCAAAGAGCAGTGCACCAGGTGAATCAGGCTTTAAAGGGGACATATTATGCTCATTTTCAGGTACATACTTCTATTTGGGGATTCTGCTAGAATAGGTTTACATGCCTTAATGTTCAAAAAACACATTATTTATCTCATATTGATGATTGCTTCAGCACCTTTTTTCAACCTCTGTCTGAAACTCGTCGTTTTAGCTCCTGTCTCTTTAAGGCCCCCCTCCCTAAAAGCCCAGTCTGCTCTGATTGGTCAGCCCCCACGTGGCAGAGCAGGCACCGCCCACCAACTTCGCAAATGCTCCACCCGGATTATCTTGCTGTTTTGGGATCACTGTAATGGAGTTTAGCTGCACTTCTACCTTGAATATCTCCGCAATAACCCCTTCTGCACCAAGAAACTCAATACTGCACAACATCGGCAACCAAGACTACAGGTTTCCCTGATTCTTGGCTCAGGTGAATACTATTGCTATTTAATGTCATATTTCTGTCACATAATGCAGTGCATGTAGCACTGTATGTAAACACTTACAGTAGGCCTACTTATCAGGGTGTGGAGGTGGAAAGTAGCCTATAATATGAAACAATAGAAGATGTGAAATATTAAAGTCATTACTTAAATTACTGATGGCTACACTTCAGTTACATCAGACCAGTGACACTTACCATAATGAGGCAGCAACCTGCCTGGAATAAACTTTGTCCTGTAAGTTACCATGTCAACATAAGTGAAGGAATTACTGATCTTATAAAGTAACTTATGTAGTAGAAAAACTCCTCAGTAACCAAAGAATCTGAGGAAAAGTTTTTACTAAGTTGTCAGACAATTATTGTCATATTTATGCTTTAAAATGTTTGTTATAGCTGCAGATTTTTTTTTGATACCTTTTGAAAATACTGTAGAGAATATTTTATAATATATATTGTGATCTGTCAACATCGTAATAAAGTTTGACTGTGAAACAGAGAAATGTCTTGTGCTGCTTACAGAGTCACCTGTAGTAAATAATTACTAGCAAATCTTTCATATTTTCATAGTCAGCATATTAAATGTACCCGTTTTTTCACCTATTTAAACAGTGTAATTACATAAAACCTTTGTAAAAGAACATATTTTTCTCTAATATCACAGGACCCTTACTACTAAATTTGAAAATGACCAAAATTCTCCTTGAAAATTTTACTTTATTCATATCCATTGAAATGGAAATATAAATTGTGTATATATAATGCACAAAGTAGCAAAGTGAGGAGAGTGTGGTGGGTCCAGGAACACCTCAGCAAACACGAGCTTCATCAGGTCATTCAGATGATCTGTAAAACACAGCAGAGTCACAGTTACTTGTACATTATACTGTCAAATTTTATCAGGCCTAACGATGTCCAACTGCAGATACATTTGGTCTTGAATGAAGGAGAAGCATGTATTTAACAGGGTGTGTGGTGATCACAGTGCTAATGTCAACGTGATTATAGTTATATAACAAGAGGAAACCAAAATGTCGGAACAACACTTTTAATCTCATAAAGTGACCGGTGAAGTGACCTGCCCAGTGTAATTGTGTATCACTCCCAGGATCACTCCCAGTGTTGATGTAGCCTGATAAGTTTTGTGACATTTTGGAAAGTTTTTAATTATGATCCTTTTAGTATTTATACTAATTTAAATAGGCCTGATTATGTGCATTATTTTGAGCACTGAAAATACTTTTCCTTACATTTTTACATTGTCATATTCTCAGTAATTGCACCTACCATGCTCTTTATGTAGAACACTGTGGAAGAATACTGTGGAAGGCCTCAGTGGTGACGGCTCAGCTTCTCCACATCACTGAAAGCCCAGTGGAGCTGCACAGGGAACAGTGGATGTGCCAACCAAGGTCTTTGCAGGACACAGTACCCTGGACAGCTGTAACAGAATTAAATTTTTTCATGAAACCCAAACAATATGACATAAGAACAATACATAGCAATATTACATTCAATCAATCAATCAATCAAACTTTATTTGTATAACACCTTTCAAACAGGTAAGTGCAATTCAAAGTGCTTCACAGATGATACGATAAAAAGACAGTAAAGTGTAGACCGTAAAAACAACATTAAGACAGAAACAAGTGTATAACATAAAAACCACAGGAACCCAAAAACAATTTAAGAATTTTGAGACCAATGCACACACACACGAAAAAAGAAAAAAAAACAGCAAAAACTTAAAAGACTTAAAAAGCTATAATAATAAAAACAATAATAATAAGATAAATATAGTTAAATATAACTAGACTAAAATCTAGATAAAATAGATTAAAAAGAAAAAAACCCCAATAACAATAAAATAATAATATAATGGATAAAATTAATGGTATATGATTTTACCACAGAAATACATTAAAGTAGTTAATTAAAATTGAGTAAGTAATGTCTATAAAACATTATTAATCCAAAGCCAGGCTGACGAGGTAGGTTTTAAGTTTACGTTTAAAGGTTTCCACACTTCCAGCTGCCCTCAGATCCTCAGGCCGCCTGTTCCAGCGGCTCACAACATAAAAGCTAAAAGCTGCCTCACTGAAGCTTTTAGTCCTGCACTTTGGAACAACTAGCAGAGAAGAGTTTTGAATCAGCTCTAGCTGATTTATAATTTTTTTTGGGTAGACCAGATAGGAGAGCGTTACAGTAGTCCAGCCTGCTCGATATAAAAGCGTGCATTAGTCTCTCTGTGTCACACAGGAAGAGAAATGGTCGCACTTTAGCAATATTTTTAAGGTGATAAAAAGCAGATTCGGTCACAAACCCCATATGAGCCTTAAGGTTTAGATCTGAATCAAAGACCACACCAAGGTTTCTTGCTTGTTTGCTTGGGGTAAGTCCAAAGGAATTTAATTTTGCGACCAGTTTCTCTCTCTGAGCTTTAAAACCTATGATTAAAATTTCAGTTTTATCCTGGTTGAGCAGTAAAAAGTTTTGTGACATCTAGACATTAATATCTAAAATACATTTTAAAAGGGAATCAATTGGTCCTGTGTCATCAGGAGACACGGCCACATAAAGTTGTGTATCATCGGCATAACNGAGGAAAACCAGTTAAAAACAGTACCCGACAATCCAATGTGATTCCTCAGTCTATTTAAAAGAATTCTGTGATCAGCTGTATCAAAAGCAGTGTTCAGATCAAGTAGTACCAACACTGAAGGTTTATTGTCATCTAGATCTATCCTGATGTCACCGACTACTTTTACTAGGGCTGTCTCAGTGCTATAATTAGCCTGAAAACCAGATTGAAACATTTCAAACTTATTTTTTGAGTTAATAAAATTGTTTAATTGAATGTACACCAGTTTTTCTAAAATTTTACTTAAAAAGCGAAGATTGGAGATTGGTCAGCAGTTGTTTGGTATTGAGGGATCAAGGCTACTTTTTTTTTAAAAGAGGCTTCACAAGTGCAGTCTTGAATGCTGTGGGGAATATGCTTCATTGCGATGACTGATTAAAAAGTGTAAGGACCTCCTTAGACACGGAAATAAAAATATTTTAAAAAAAGGAGGTTGGCATTGGGTCAAGGGTGCATGTGGAAGACCAGTGCTGTTACCATTCCCTTAGCATTTCAGCATCAACCAGGCTAAAACTGTCCAGCAGGGCTTCACACTGTATGCGGGATGTTTCTTCAGTTGTTATGGCATTGTGTAGTTGACAGATACTAGACCTGATGTTGGTTGTCTTCTCTTTGAGGTAGTCCGCAAGTTCATCACATTGAGAAGCGATAAGATGGTTGTTAGGGTCTGTAACAGGGTTAATGAGTTGATGACGATGGTGTTAAAAAGAACTCTAGGGTTTCTTATGTTAGAATTTATCAGGTTAGAAAAATATAATTGTATAGCAGTCCGAATTGCTTTATTATACATTTTTAATTTTTCCAATAAAATCATGTAACTTAAATTTGCGCCATCTGTGCTCTGCGATCCAACAATCCCTTTTTAATTTGGTGGTTTCATAATTTTTCCATGGCATGCTCCTCTTTTTAATAATTTTTATAATTGTAAGTGGTGCATCAAGGGCTGTAGCCAACTTATTGTTCAGTGCATTAAGAGACTGTCAATTGAGGAGGAAGTAGATGCCATCTGGTTCCTGGCAATATGTGCTAAGAAGTTTGAGGTCACTTCAGGAGTAAGACAGCGTTTTTCAAGTTGGCTCATTAACATGCTGGTCAAAATCCATACACTCTAATACATTTAAAAAGTCCTTCACTTTATCTGTCTTATTTTCAACATGTATATTAAAATCAATATTAAATATTCAATCAATATTAAATTTAAAAAAATATTTAGCGTGAATGCATGTAAGAAATTCAGAGAACTCGACCAAAAAAGTAGAGAGACAGAGTTTTGGCAGTCTGTAGATCGTTACTGTCAGCACTGGTGGCTGACATTTCAAGGTTACTGCATTATATTCAAAAGAAGAAAAAGCTCCAAGATTAACATCTCTACCCTTTAGAGTCTCAGTCAGTATTGTAGCTGTCCCCCCATCTTTCCTACCTTCTCTACAGGAGTGGGAAAACACATAATTTGCAGGACAGGCTTCTTTAAGTGTTGCTGGTGCATCCACACCCAACCCGGTTTCAGTAAGAAATAGACAGTCTAGCTCATTATCTGTTATAAGGTCATTTCTACAAAATTATTTGTTGGATAATGACCTTACACTGAAAACTGCCATATTTAATTTTGATGGCATGTGGACTGTTTTTATCAGCAATTTCAGGAGGTTGTGTTTTGATGTATACTAAATTGTTTATGTTTGTCATGTCTTTATGACGAGGCAGGCGTGCATGTGGTCTAGTGGCAATTACATTTATTTTAGAGTGTAGACCTACATCACCGGACTTAAAATTATAAAATTCGTTAAAATAAAAAAATTCCTGGGTGATGAACAACTAGGATACATTGAGGCAACATTGTGTCTCTCAGTTAAGGGTTCTGAGAAACACAATCCATACCTGTAGGGAGTGTCGGAGCTTGAGGAAGCTGTGGGAAGTCCAATGTCCAATGTGGCACAGGTGTTTTCACTGATTAGTCATTCGTGTGGAGAAGCGGAGACACTGTGGAGAATGTTTGCAGTTAACATCTGAGAACCCAGGCGGCTCGGGTGTAGTCCATCTTTTCTAAAATACGAGGAGCGTTCCCAAAAGAGATTATAATTGTCTATGTAAAAGAGTCCGTGTGTGGAGCAGTGTGAGTGGAGCCATGTGTGCAAGCTAAGAAGTCTAGAGAAACGGCCAATCCCATGACACAATGTGGGAATTGGACCGGATATAAAGAAACTTTTCCCGTGGTGGTCTTTCAGCAAGTTAAGAAGACTAAAATCATGTTTCAGCAGTTCAGACTGCTTGCGACTGGTGTCTTTTGTACTGACATGTATCACAAGCTTTGTTGCTGAGGGATGGTTTTCCAAAAGGCTGGGGATTTTTGCAGCCAAATCGCTCACAGTGGCTTCAGAAAAGCAAAACGTGTAGACCCGATAGGAGGGACGAGGCCCAGGGAAGCCACCCCGTCTGCCACGGCCAAGGCGCGAGTGCCGCATGCTTAGAGTAGACCAACCACCCAGTGAGAGCGTTGCCGGGCCGCCCGGCACTCCAACGTCAGGACACCGTGAGTTTGTTTCATTCATTCTGGTCGGTGTTTACATTCCACCGCAGGCCAACGTGCAGGACGCACAGCGCATGCTCACCAACCAGATACTGTGTGTGGAGCGGACAAACCTGGACTCCTTAGTTATTGTCCTCAGCGACTTTAACAAAGGTAATCTCACCCACGAACTCCCAAAATACAGACAGTTTATTAAATGCTCGACCAGAGAGGAGAATGTTCTGAATCACTGTTACACTACAGTGAGCAGTGCCTATCACGCCGTCCCCCGCGCTGCACTGGGACACTCTGACCATGTCATGGTCCATCTGATTCCTACNTACAGGCAGAAATTAAAGATCTCTAAACCTGTTGTGAGGACATCAAAGCAGTGGACCAGTGAAGCTAAGGAGGATCTTCGTGCGTGCTTGGACTTCAGCTTCTGTGAGGACTGCTGTGTACCATCACGCACCAGGGTGAGTTACAACAATGACAAACCCTGGTTCACAGCTAAACTCGGACAGTTAAGGTTGGATAAGGAAGAAGCACTCAGGAGTGGGGACAGGGCCAGGTTTAAAGAGTCAAAGTACAGAATAACAAGGCAGTGAGAGAAGTTAAACGACTGTACTCTGAGAAACTACAACACCAGTTCTCAGCCAACGACTCTGCTTCTGTCTGGAGGGGGCTCAGGCA
>LKNJ01002481.1:0-82500 GCA_002120245.1 Maccullochella peelii
ACACACACACACACACACACACACACACACACACACAAGACTGACGGGTGAGGATGGAGGATGATGATCATCAACTGGTACACACAATTCACTTGAGCATGTGTGTGTGTTTGTGTACGTGTGCACAATAGTGTGTACCAGTATACAGCGAACAGTTTGTGTAGCGCTGGGCTCCTGACTGTGCGCTGCCCAGTGCAGAGGGATCTTGCCCTCGCTGTCTGGGATGCCAATGTTGGAATCGTGCTTGATCAGAAGGCGAACATGTTCTGGTCGGTTATAAAACGCTGACCAGTGGAGAGCAGTTTGCTGTACAGAGAGAAAGTGAGATAGAGAGACATGAAGAGAGGAAGAGACAAAGATGATGAATGAGTTCAAAACAGAGGGGCCCGTTGTATTACCAGGTTTGAGGTTTCCATTTATGTTCAAAAAGTTACTCCACTTTGACATGGGGAGAAAATATGACGGCAACCTGCTACACACAAAGCTCATATTGAAGATCCAACAGTGAGCTGAGATTGTAACCAAGATACTGCCTCCATGACGGCTACTGAACTATTCTGAGATTTGCTGAAACCACTGTCATCTGACATGATGATGCATATTGGATTATTACAAAACTACTGATGTCAGATACACATCAGCTCCAGCAGACAGAGGAGACTGTGTGTTTGTATGTTTGTGGTCTTATCAGCAGAACACAGGACAAGGCCACAGATTGTTATATCGTTCACTGCTGTGTGAGTGTGCTTCTCTGTGTTTATTTGTGTATGACCTCAAAGTCTTGCTGCTTCTAACGAACTATCTTCAGTCAGTAGCTATCTCTCTTTGCTGGTTATTGGTCAGACGCCCAGACTGGCTGGTTTCTGACTGAGGACAAACAATCTTCCAGCAACTTATTTGTGTGTATCTGTACTGTAGTACCTTGTTCTTGTCTTGTGTGTCAACCTCTCCAGGTCCAATGTGTTTGAGCAGCAGGGCGAGGGCTTTTTGGGAGGGGTGTCGGGTGGCCAGGTGGAGTGGGGTCATCTCCTCTAAATCTTTCTGCAGCCAGTTAGCACGCCTGGACAGCAGCAGCTTCAGGAAACGCACATTCCCCTGCAACACACAAGTACCAAAATAACTGTGCTAAACATTAGCTCAGAAATCACCAACTCTCCTTAATATTAGTCATGAATCAGCAGCACTGACACACACACACACACACACACAGACTCCCCAGGCTTTTAGCTGTGTCTGGTTCAATCCGCAGGTCATCCATCTTCGTTCGCTCCTCCTGCCTCTCTGTTCAGCGTCTGTGATGAGCTGTTAAACAGTAAACAGACAGAGCAGCCGCTCTCTCTCTGCCTGTCGTCCCCTCCACATCATCATCATCATCATCATCATCCTCAAGTTTTGGTCTCAGCGCTTCACCACCAGGCCGCTGGGTCATGTATTGTGCAACAGCTGTTGCCGGACGGCAGGTGTGTGTGTGTCCACGCAGGCATGACCGTATACATGTGTGAGTGTGTTTTGTGTATTTGCCATCCTGTGACCACAAAGCCACAGTCTGACAGATCTATCTTGTGTGTGAGCATGCATCTAGACTGTGAGTGTGTGTGTGTGAGTGTGTGTGTGTGTTCCCGTCCTCCCTATTCTCAGTCCAATTAGATCGGTAATCCCTGGCCTCTCTCCCTGTCTCAGCCATTTATTGATCAGATGTCAAAGAGACAGGGCTTCCCATCACTAGCATCCCCCAACACACACACCTACACACACACTCCCCGTCTGTGAGACAGACCCCAATAACCTATTACCTCCCCTCTTTCTTCAATGATGTGATGATCCTGTATCAGTACACTCCCATAAAAGAAGGCCCCAACAAATAACTGAGTTGTAAAGAGATATAATTAGTACCACATCCCACTGTTCCCCTGCCACATCCCTTTAGAGCGAACACACCACCCTATCTAGAGGTGTTCTCCTTATTATTATCTCCTCTGACTGTTCCTCAGTCTAGACTGAAGTGAAAAGAACATTAAGCTCCTCTTGTTTCATAGGTTTCAGTGGCCAAAATGCTGTGAAACAGGACTTTCTCCATGCAGAATAATTGTTCATTTAGGAGTGTGTGTAAGTGAAAGTCATAGCTACAATGTTTATGATGTGGCAGGTTTATAACCCCTCCCCCCCAAAACCTTAAGGCCATAACTACAGCCACTAGGGGGCACTGGCTTCCCACTGGAGGTTATGGACTGTCAAAATGTCTCTGCCATTAAACCTCTGTGAGATCCCACCTAGACTTCATATTCATTTCACTTTTATAAATCCATCCACTAATCAATTCCTTTGAATTAACTTTGTCAACCACAAAAAGGGTTGACACATGTGTGACAGTCAATATTTTTGTGTGTGCCCTGGTCCATACCTTCTGTGCAGCAAGGTGCAGAGCGGTACGCTGGCTGTGGTCGGTCTTGTTGACCGAGGCTCCGGCCTTCAACAGAATCTCTGCACAATCCAGGCGGTCAGCCAGCACACAGTACATCAAAGGTGTCCGGCCAAACTGGTCTTCACGGTCCCGCAGCGAGGGATCTGCTACACACACACACACACACACACATACAAACAAAGCACAGTTTGAAGGTTGAAGTCAGAGGGTAAGCGTTAATAGAGAAGAGTTGAATTTTCAGTTCAGCATATAAACAGAAAGTACAATTATGTGGCTTGTGATGGAATATGTAATAAACTGTTTTTAAAAGGCAACTCATAGCACTTAAAATGCAGTCTTTTACTGCTTTAGTTTAATAGGAATTCCACTTCCACTTTTCTAAATAAGTCAGAGCAGCTGGAAGTCATAAGAAAATACTGTAACAGTGAAACCTGGAGGACCATGTCGCCTCCTTGCGAACACTAAGAGAATTTGCAAAATCATTCAGTGCTCTTCATATATTTTTCACCACACATTTCTATTGTATACTCAATATTAAATATCAGCTTGGTTAAATGACCATATAATGTCAGCACTTTCGCAGAAGTCTAGACCATCCTTTAGCAGAGGGACCGCGGTTCCAGCCTCCATGCTCCATGGAGTTTCTCTGTGCAAAAACTCCAAAACTCCTACCAGCTGCTGCAGCTGACCCTGCACTCTGACTTCCCTACAGATGGGGCAAATGCAACAAAATGTTCCTTAAAGAAATCAATAAAGCAACACACAACCCTGTGTGTTTGGGGTGTCTTGATGGCCTAGGGGTTAAGATGAACATGGTATAACCACAATCCCTGATTCAATTTCAAAGAACCTTTGTTGCATGTTACATCATTCTCTCTCCCAATGTTCCCTGTCTGCTTTACAACTGTCACTAATCCAATAAAGGCAAAAATGCCAAAAAGAAAAATGGTACATTTGAAACCTGTGTGCTCTACCTATGTGAAGCAGGTGATGTGGAGAATAAACCTGTAATGTGTTTAGAAGCTGATTGCTTGTGTGTTACTTACCTGTGATGAGTTTCAGGAGGGCGCTCCTATCTCCATTGACAGCTGCAGCGTGAACCTGCGAGCCCAGAGAGGCGGGTCCTGGGCTAGACGTCGCTGAGGCCTGCAACACAAGCAGATAGAAGGTCACAACTCAACCTGCAGCAACATACACTCAGCTTACTTATCAGGTGTTTAATACGGTGACATTAAGCTAGAGTCTAGACAGTTTCCTTACCATTCATTTAGCTTCAAGCACACACCACAACTCATGCACAATACCATTTTATACGCTATAATAAGTCATGTTTAATTGGCTACTACTAATGAAATAGGTTAAACTGGTAATCTCAAAATCACTTCCAGTCCCCACAAAAAAAACACAAATTAAAAGAAAACATTAGTGTAACTGTCACATCCACATATATCATTTTACATTTTGCCAAATAGTTACAGTTTAGTTTACATGTACACCTCAAGTTCAAGCAGTTAGTTTACACTTTTCTGTGGCCTGAGTTAATAGATAAGAGCCATAGAGGGGCAAACATAAAATCATTATCCTTAAACATCGATCATATTTCAGGCAGATAAACACCTGAAGCTCCGTCAGCAGTCAACCACACAATAAAACAGATACTTTCCGATGTTTACTTACAGTAGGGAGTGTGTGTGTGTGTGTGTGTGTGTGCGCACACGCTTGTGCATGTGCGCTTGTGAGTAGATGTGTGTGTCTGCTCCTGCTGAGGGGGCTAAATCTCTTCCTGGCCCCACTTAACCAGAGCCCAGTGAAAGCTGGGTAATCTGCAGACAGGAAGCAGCTGGGGAGGGGGAGACCCTGTGTGAGTGTGTAAGAGGGGGGTCTCTCGTCATGTCTTATTCATGTCTCATTAATACTGCAGCATTCCTTGCTGTGTGTGTGTGTGTGTGTGTGTGTGTGCGCGTGTGTGTGCGTGCATGTGTGTGTGGGAAGGGTTAGAGATGTGGTACAAGCCCTGCGGGGCACAACACAGAAATCAATTATTGCCCCTAAACACATAAACACTGGAGGCACAAACTCGTGCCACAATCTGAGATTTCTGCAAGACATTTTCATTAACGGTCACATGAACAGATCTGATTCACTACTTATGAAACTTAACGTATAAAGACGTTTTATACAAGTGAAAGGAAATATTGATAACGTATAGGCAGTCTGATTACTTCAGTCACAGTCTTGAGAACTTTTAAACTCTTGGTAAGAAAGCTGAATGATTTGAAGGGAGGAGGGAATACTCCGGCATCCTCCATCTTTGCTTCTCATCCCCCTCTCCCTCCCCGCTGTCACCTCATAAAGAGTGCTCCTGTAGACACTGCGTGCAGCATGGCAATTACCCATCATGCTCGCTGCTTTCTCACGCTCTGCCAGGTAGTGGCAGAGACTTAATATAGGTTAGTTAATACATTTACTGCAAAGTAGGTCTATGTGCGCGTAAAGGAGGATGGGAGGGAGAAATGATAGGTGCGGAACTTAAAGGTGTGTGTGAGTGTCGGGGTGTGTGTGTGTGTTTGGCACATGTGCCACGTCATGGGAAGTGATTTTCCGTGAGAGAGAGTTTTTACAGGGGCTTTACTAAAATCACCACAAACATCTCTAAACATCTCTAATTTACAATGATTACTCAGTCAGTAATGCACGTGCATGTGCACATACACACACACAGTCTGCAAATACTAATATCTAACACATGCGGAAATAGCAGAGATGCCATAGCCGCACTTTCATAAAGAGTATGATTCTGATGTGACACATCCTCTTACGCAGACGACTAAATGAGACAATCTGATACTCACTCTGCTTCTTTTCAAGCTTGACAAGAGTTCATTACAAACTTTTCCTTTACTTTTGTTGACTTATTTTGATCTTTTTCTACATTTTTGGAGTCAATATGAAAGCCCCCAGCTGCGACAATAAAACTATGAATTGATTTATTAATAATCTTGGATGCAGAAAAAAAAACATAATTTGGTCAAACACTGTCGTGAGGGACACAAGTCGATATTTGAATCTATGAGAGACATTCATATTGCCAAGAGCAGGCAATTAGAGTTTCATGAAGGCCTGAGTGTTTTGGAAACACCTACAGTGCATCCAAATTTGGCTAAAAAGGCTTTTGCGATGCAGTGTCTGAAATCAAACAAAGGAGGGTGTAAAAACAACACCAGGTCCTGTTGAGAGGTTTGGAGTGGTCTCATTTAGCCATTCATACATGTTCCTCAGGGAGCGCTCCACTTGTTAATATGAAGACAATAACTCAGAGAAAACTATTGATCACGGGCTGAGGTCCAGACCAAGTGATTGTGCATCTGTATAAGTATTGATTCATGCTGATGCTGACATTATTTATTCTTTATTCATATTCGGCCTCATATAACAGCAGTGAGTTTAACAAAGAATCCACACACTCCCATGAAACCTTTCAGCAACACTACAGGAGTGCTGCGCATGTACACACGGTCGCCTCCTTACACACACACACACACACACACACACACACACTTTGACTCCCCAGTTTCTTTGCCTGTCTGTCTCAATAGCATCAAGTGTGTGTGTGTGTGTGTGTGTGTGTGTGCATGTTTGTGTACAGTGTGTTTGTCTATATGTTTCTCTAGCTGTCTGTCACTAGGAAGGTGTCTGCTTTTGATAGAGGACATAGCTAGGGCATGCTGGGTAAGCAGTGGGGAACAGAGCCTGAGCCTGTGGCCTTTATTTCAATTCTAGACAAGCGCACACACATAAACACACATACACACTTTTTATATAGGCATACACAGTTTATACAGTTATAATAGAGTGTACTCTTAGCCAAGATGGGGCTATTATGGGTGCCTATACCACCTACATGTGTCTGTGTGTGTCTCTATGTGTGCGTGTGTATCTATGTCTCAGATAGGAGATAAAGGCTTCAGGGATCAGTCCCTAGATTTTGACTGACAGGTGAAGAGATGGGAGGAAGGATAATATCAGCCCACAGGGATGCCCAATCTGTAAAGTCCTATTTCTGGGGGACTTCCTGGTTCCCCAAGGACCAATGAGCTGGCTCCCTCAGCTGGGGGCTGAGCCCTGGGGCACAGCGGGGCCAATCAGCAGGGGGGCAGAAGGCTGAGTGACACATAGATCTGCTAATTTACATCATTACCACAATGCATCCTGACAAATGAGCCCCCAGGGTGTGAGCCAATCACCTGGGAGAGTAATGCAATTAGGCGGGACCACAGCTGTCAATCTCACAGCCATGGGGGTCAGGTAGTGATGCCTGTGGCTAAAACACCCCTGCCTGCTGCCTGTCGTTCACACACACCATCTATACATGCACACATGTATATACACATATAGAGAGGGACACACCAATCACTGGTGCATATATGAAGTGTAGCATGAAGTGTAGAGTAGAGGACACAGTGGAGGCTGGTTCTCTATCTTTCTCCTGAGGGTGGAGGGTAGGAGGGAGTCAGGTGGTGTGTGTGACTGCTCGAGGGACACAGAGATTGACTTGTGTCCTCTGAGGACTTACACCTGAGCGTGCAAATGCACATACATTTGTGTATGTGTTTGTGTGTGTATACATTTGCCCATGTGTTTTCGGCCACTGGGGGCACAGTGTTATTTATGCTCGGAGTCTGAACTGTGTGTGAGGACTATGACAACAAAAGGTGGAAGAGGGTGGAACCATAGGGGAGCTAAAAGTGGTGCAGAATAGCCCTGCATTTGACTGGCATGTAAGCAAGCGCTGCTGGTAATGAGGCTTATCTTAGTCCCATCAGGTGTAGTGATATCATACCACACTGATAGCACTCCACTGAGTCGATAGGGTTCTTCCCAGCATGTCGTTAATGTTTGTGATGTGTGTATGTGTATTGTGTGTGTGTGTGGGTGGGCTGGTGCAGGTGGGCTGGTGCGATGCTGCTGTGACTGTCAGGCGGTGCTTGAGATTAATCTGAGGCACTAATAACACCCAAGCTAGTGTGAGATATTATAAAGAAAACCCTGAAAAACAAGCGCACAACTTCTGCAACAGTGAACTGATACAGTCCCTGTCACCTTGTCTGTGAGGTTCAGGCACTGCTGATGCGATGCTCTGAGAGTTAGGGGAGCTGTGTGTTTTGTGTCATCCCATTATATCACTAATGAGCTGCCCTCAGGAGGGAGAGCGGGGAAGAAACAGCAAGGCGGACAGCCAAAAGACAGATGAAGAAAAAGAGTGAGAAGAGGAGGGGAGAGAATGAGAAGGGGGAAGGGAGACAGAGACCAGCTTGGGGACTTTTTCCTCTTCTCCCCTTCGTATCCTTTCCCCAACACCTCTGAGTCTAATTGGACTAAAACTGTGATCTAATTAAATGTCCAATTAAAGTGCAGAGAGCAACGTGCCCACCGGCGAATCAGAGTACAGGGACATAATCAGCTGGAAAAACAAACAAAAAAATCAATGGGAGCAATGTGAAATGGAAGACGATGGAGAAAACAGAAAAGGGAAGAGAGAGTAAAATAGGGAGAGGACAGATGAAATCAGAGTGTAAGGAGAGCGGTTTGGGTGTGTGCTGTATGACACTGTGCATTACATCTTTAGACAAGGTTATATTTAAAAAAAATTCACGTATGGTTACTGCTGATAACAAAGTCAAAGTTTCAAATGTTCTTGTGACGTGTAACAGCAGGTCAGATTTGAAAGAAGACATTATCACGCTGTGCCTCAATTTGTCAAACAATTTCTTATGGTGTCTTACTATTTCTCTTACTATGTCTCACATGAAGACCTTCCATTTGGCTCTGGTAAGTTGTAAAAGGCATCTGTCATTCTTTTTTATTTAGATATGCTATAGACTAAACAATCACAAAAAGTTGATAGGCTACATTAATCATTAATCAATGAAAATATGAATTTGGTGCAGCCCAACTTCAATTATACATTAGAGTTAAACTTGTGATAGCTTGTGGCTTCACATATCTCACTTCTGATCAACAATATGGGGTTTCTGAGAAGATTATACAGACCTATATCTACCAATTTACTTTTACTGAATAGCTCAGTATGATACCTGAGCTTCACAGTTAATTTTTATTACCTATCAGGACTTCATTCATTTGATGTTACACGCTGCATAGAAAAACAAGTGTTGCCTTTCAAGAAACATCAATAATGTTCAATTACCTCTATTTCTATCTAGTGTACCCAGTTTGAACTTATAGTCTTTTAGAGACACATAGGAAAGATCACATCCATAAATCACATCCATCATCAAACTGCTATAATTTGAAACTGGCTGCTTTTTACTTTGACTTAAGTAGATCTTTACACCAATACTTCTTTTCTGCAAGTAAAATAGTAGTAAACTTATAGTAGTAACATATACTGTAGGGCTGAGCAATATATTTCCATTTGTCATCATCTATCATTATAATTGCGTTGTTTTTTATTTTATTTTTACTTGTACAAGTTTGTCTAAATTAAAAATAAGAGATTTCTATCAATATATAATAATAATAATACTATGTGTTGCAGTTTGAATTGACATTACTACATTGTATAATGCAATAAACACAGAACAAACAACTCAACAAGTGATTCTTCATACCTCAGCAGATTTAGTGATATATATATATCAATGCTGGAAGAAGGTTTTCATGATATTGTGCTGTTTATTTTGTACTTATTTCCTAGCAATAACAACTTAAGAATGACATTCTGCTCCTCTCTCTCTCCACCACTGATATTCAGACAGGGAGAGAGAGAGAAATCTTCCTCTGACTCCATCTGTGAATTGCTCACACACTGTGAACCCCCTATGGACAGCTTTAGCCCATAAAATATTAATGCTGGGATTCAATTCAACATTCCACCTTAATCTCCTAACAATTAGGCTGTTACAGCACACACAATTAGGTTTGTTATAGTCTCAATGGTCTTGACTCTAGAGAGAGAATTACAAACCGGTAGTACAGGGGAGACACCAAAGTAATCAACAGATAAACCCAATAACTACAGAAAATAAAACTCTTCTGGGATTTATAAACCTATATTAAATCTGGGTAGCGGCTCTCTGTGTGTTGGATTCTTACCATAGCTGCGTTGAGGGGGACACTTCAGCAGATGTTTCTCAGTTCAGTGCATCCTATGTGGGGTGTGGATGCATGTCCAGGTCCCCTACCTGCCCTGATCCTGGCTCCTGCAGGGTCAGAGAAAGAGGATCTCTCACATACTGAGACCAGCCCACCTGTTCACACAAATAACTGCCAGCATAACACTGCTACTGAACTGATTACAGGCAGAGGGGAGGGTGCCTCAGAGTGACATATTATTTGTGTTAATGAGTCTTCTCATCTAATCTGATGAGGTGCAGCAATCTTTTGTTGAAGTGATAGTGTTTGGTTTTGAGTTGTGGACCCTGTGTTTGATGAAGCAGCAGCTAAACACACAGTTTTGATGGATTTGGGGAGAATATTTGCAGAGATTTTGCAGAGTTGTCCATCAGAGAACCTAAAGGTTTTCTAACTCGACATGTTTTGTGGTGCAAAGTACGTTTTGGCTCAGTAACACAATAACAAATACATTGCTAGATGGTGAAAATGGGTCGAACAGAGTATTGCAAAAAGTGAACCATAATGATGCAACTCCCCCCTGTTCAGGAGAAATCAGTTATTCATACGCGTACTAAAGAAGTACAGAGAACAAATGTGTGACAGTGGATAAACTGAGTATACTGTTGATGCTATTGTATTTTAATAAAGTGATCTTTCCACTCCTCCTCCTCCCGGTGTTATATTTACCGTTTGATTTCCTTTTCTCTCAGATGAAAATCTTAGGAAAGTTTTCTTCCAAGTAGTCCCGTTGAATCGCCACCGTCTGGGTGACAAAACACTACAACTCCCGTTACTGTTGTAAAGCAATAAAGCGCCATGATTGGCGTTTTCCCCATCATCCGGGTCAGCCGTTTGATGATTTTAAAAACTACATTACCCATAAAGCCAAGCAAATATCCGGAAGAGTCCCTCACGTTTCCGTGGTCACCGTGAGATTGGTTCGCCGTCGGTTTCCTGCTGCATTAAGAAGAGCGGCGTCGAGACAGACAGGGAAGACTCAACACTACCACCTCCAATAACAATACTATACAATGAAACTGTTAGCAATATCTCCCTCTCTCGATATCCGCTTCGTCACGGTTATATCGCTGGTAAGTTTACCTATTTCAGCCTTGGAATATGCAACAGTCAGCTGCTTTTTAGCTACAAGTGCAAGCTAACGTTAGCTAAGTAAGGTTCGTTAGCCTGCCACTGGATTCTTAGCTGGTAGCTAACCAATGAGCTTCTGCTGGCATGAGACGTGGCTTTTAAAGTGGGTAAGGTGACTAGCGAGCCAGCTCACTCGCTGCTTGAAGTGCATTTATTTAGCAGGATCACTGAAGAGGCCTTCTGACTGGGGTTCACCAAACGACTGCCATAACTAATCAAGTTATCCAGCTGCAATGTCTACTTAGCCGGTAGTGTTGAGTAACGTTAGCTGTAGTGTTATAACTAGCCATAATTCACTTTATATAATCGAGCTGTTACTCTCACAATAGACTGTAAATTCCTAATTTTAAAAAATGAGCTAAAGTTGGACTCCTGATAACTTTGTTGAGGAGTGAAGCATCCAGTTAGCATTAGGTGCTACCACACATTGACAGCATTGAGAGAATTGCTAATGGCTAGCATGGTTAGTTTAAGCGTTTTGTTTATTGAATGGGTTGGTCTGCTGTGTTTGATCAAGCTTAATATTTGTTATTGTACGGATGCACGAATTTATTGTCAGACTCTTCGTCTATCTGTATGTGTCTCTGTATGATGCTCGCCGGTTGGTGAATTCCTCTGTTGTGGCTCATTCTTATTGGCTGATAACCCGGAACTAGACATAGCGCAGCAGTTCTGCTGGTTGTGAGTTTGGGCCTGAAATGAAAACTTGCAACTTCTCTCCGAGCTGCAGAGCAGTGTCCTCATTGGTCTAACCACGGCAACTGTGACATTTCATATCAGTATGTAACTGTGTCAACCTATATGGTAAAAAGGCAAAGTGACTGTATTATTGAGATGGTTCAACTTTCAAAGGGAATCAGGAAATATCTTCTATAGAACTGAAATGATTAGTCTATTAAATGATTAGTCAGTTAAGAGAAAATATGGCAGCAACCGTTTTGGCAATCAGTTATTTTGAGTAATTTTTCATGCAGAAATACTAAACATTAACCGGTCCCAGCTTCTCAAATGTGAGGAGTCGCTGCCTTTCTTTGTCATATATCTTTTGGTTTTGGACTATTGTTTGGATAAAAGAAGCAATTCATTTTTTTTTTTTTACTATTTTGACATTTCATATAGAGTATTAATCGTTTAATCAAAGTTATAATTAGCATATAAAACGATAATAGAAATTATCGAAATTAGTTGCAGCTCTAATTTTAGGAAACATTTGAACAACACTAAACTAAGGGACAGACAGTGGCAGTTAAACTCTTGACTGTTGGTTTGTGTGTGAGCAAAATTTCAGTTACATATTGAAGTTACCCAGTAAAGCATGAAGCAGTGCGAACTCTGGCTATTTCACCCATATTGATATTAGTATTTGTTGCATCCTCAATGAGGATGACTGTCATATATCCTGTTTGAAGAGGAACTTGAGTCTGCACAGATCACAGCAGATTAATATATAGCAGAGGCATTATTTTAAAGCATTGTAATGTTATAGAAGTGTTGACTATAGTAGCTGACATTAAATAGGGTCAGTGGGCATCATTATGATGCAGAAAAATATGGGATTGCAGTTGCAGCCTTAATTAAATAATTTAGTAAAGTTTTGATAATACAGTCTTTGGTCTTCCTCTGTCATGATGTCCGCATTGTTAAACATAGGCCCTTCATTTAGGCTACAATTGCCTTTTTTATTTGCGTCTCTGTGTTTTCAGTTGGCAGTCAGCACCTCTCCAACATTGGTGTTCTTTCCCCCATTTCACGCTCCAGTGAATGTCAGTTTAGCCCTTAAATTTTCTCAGAGACTGTCTCTTTCATATGGGATTCTTTTATACAGCATTGCAATCAGAGCTGGAATTCAGAAATCCCCAGTTGGTATATCATAATTACAACTGTATTCCTTTTTGAATGGTAGAGTAAGGAAGATACATGGGGAAAAAAAGTGTGGCCGCAAGATTTTAGTTTCCTAACATAAAATACTGTTCCCCAGGCAACAGCTAATGTTATGTCAGTGATATTTGATCATGAGGTGAGCAACAGTTTTATGCTCTTTCGCATTTACCACAGAGGTCATTTTGCAGATTTAGGGTCATGCAATGATTAAAATCAAACCTCACTGTATTCAATGATTTTTGATTACATGATGTGGAATAATTGGATCTCTGAAAACTCTTGAGCACCCTGCCCAACGTGCAATTTGGAATTTCTTTGGAATCTCAAAGAAATTCTCAACACCCAGTAAGAAATGAATGCTGCTCCACTGGTCCATGTTATGTCAACATATCAAAGTTAAAAATACAGTTTGTTTGAATACTTTATTAAAGGAGAGCGGTATGCATATCCTAAAAAACATTCTTCAACAGGTTCTGGACAAACAGGAAATATTAAGGGGTTTAAAAATAGTATAACATTTTGATCAGTCATTGGCATAGATTCATCAGATGTACACAACAACCATATTTTGCTCACATTATTTCCATTTTGTCATATATTTCTGGGACATCCAAACCATTACCATAAATATTTCCCATTAGTTTATCAATATGACCTTCTAATTGGTCAATATGAAGGGACCATTACTCAAAAGTTAAAAAATTTGCTAATTTGCTATTTTTTAACACGTGTCATCGTGTCCATGTGAATGTGAACATGTATGAAACTCCAGTTCACATTTACATACACACAAGAAACCAGGTTACAAGGAATTGTTTAGTACATATTTAGGCCAGTACCAGGCACAACTGACCAAGAGAAGAGCCTGGGGCAGACCCAGGGAAAAGAGATTACACCTCTGAACTTTCCTGGGACACAATGGGGGTCCCAAAGGAGGAGTTGGAGAAAGTTGCTGGTTAAAAGGACGTCTTGGCTGCTCTTCTCACCCACTCTCCATTGCAAACCTAATTACTGCATGCAGCTGGAAATATAAGATATTAAAAAATATAGTTTTTACTATATTCTGCATTGATAGGATTGCATGAAGGAACACCATAGTGTGTTATGTGTGCTATGGCATGAGTTTTGTACTATATGGTCGTTACTTTACACTGTGAGAGCTGGTGTTCAGTTGAGTCAGCCTGTAGATATGCTGGTTAACAGTGTTCTGACAAACTTGTTGGTTCACTCAGTCTTTAGTCAACTTTCTTCAAAATCTTTTCCCCCCTCCTACACATAATTGTCTTAACCAGCATGTCTGTGTTTTTGTGCTTTAATTGCTGATCTATATCTTCCCTGTGTGTCTTTAGCTGATGGGCCTCTCTACTCCGGGACAAGCAGAAATCACCAGTCTGGACTCAGGCAACATTGATGACGTCCTAAGTAAGGCTTCGCACTTTACTCTTCAAAAGTGACTTAAAGGAATAGTATGACATTTTGGGAATTACACTCATTCCCTTTCTTGCTGAGAGTTAGATGAGAAGATCAATACCACTCTCATGTCTGTTCATTTAATGTGAAGCTACAGCCAACAGCTGGTTGGCTTAGCTTGGCATACAGACTGGAAACGGGGAAACAGTTTATTGTAGTCCTTGTATTTGTTTCTTATCTACTTCTTGGCAAGAAAGCAAATAAGCGCATTTCCCAAAATGTCACACTGTTCCTGTAATACTCATTCAGATCTTCGTTGTCCACTATTTTTTCTCACTTGTCTTTAAGAGATGCATATAAATGTTTCCATGTTTGTTACCTCTGCCACCAAGGACGTTATGTCTTCAGTCCATTTTGTCAGACTGTTTGCATGTCTCTCTGTTAGGTAGCACGATATCAAAAAAATTTCTTAATAGATTTCAGTGAAATAGTAGTGACCCCTGAAATAGTAGTTACTTGATGTAACTCCAGTTCTATGAGTACTATGAGCTTCGCTATTGGTTTATCCCCTTGAGGCTCTGCCTCGGCACCTGAGTCCAAATCCATGTACTCATGTAGCTCCCTCCCCTATAACAACCCCAGTCCACACCTTGCTCGTCTCCCTTGGAAAACTCAGCAACCGCAACCAGGGCCAGCTGGGGCCCGGGAGTTAGAGGGCCTCGCATATACTCATAGAACTGGAGTTACATCAAGTAACTACTATTTCTATGTTGTACGTGCACCGCCCTCTAACGGGCTTCGCTATTGGTTTATAACCTAGGCGAAGGCTGTAGGGATGAGATGTACTCCCATCTCCCTGCCGAGAGCAGAATCCCACAGACCTCCTCCACCGGAGAGACGCCCCCGGGACTGCGAGTACACCGGCACGGAAAAGTCATCAAGCAGGACCGCCATCTGCCCCAGATGGAGGGTCCCCCAACCGTGCGCCCAACACAGAATGAGATACAGAACTGACAGTCATATCCCTCAGATAAGACGTCGAGACGGAGGACCAGGAGGCCACCATACAGATGTCCTCCATTGACACCCCCTGGAAAAGCGCCGTCGATGCTGCGATGCCCCTAGTGGAGTGCGCCTTCAAACCCACTGGGGGAGCATGCCCAATGGTCTCATAGCCCCTGTGGATGGCCTCACAAAGCCAGTGAGCAAGCCGCTGCACCAGCAATGGGGCCCCCAGAGAACGACCGCTGTAGCCGACAAACAGCCGGCCAGACCTCCGCAAACCCGCCGTGCACTCTACATAGATGCAGACTGCACGCACAGGGCAGAACGTATGAAGACGGGGAAAAAAGGCCCTCAGGCGGATGACCCTCGATCTGAAAGAGGAAGTGATAACCTTCGGTCGAAAGGCTGGATTCGGCCGCAGTTCCAAGACCTCTCTGTCACCACTGATCGACAGACAAGCCAAATAAACTGACAGAGCGCGCAGACGCCAAAGCCAACAAGAGTGCAGTCTTAACAGACAACACCTCCAACTCAGCCTGACCAAGGGGCTCGAACTGTGGACCTGACAAGCCGTCAAGCACCGTCTGAAGGTCCCACTGGGGAACCAGGCGCCGAGTAGGGATCCTCAACTAGCGGGCTCCCCGCAGGAAGCGCTTCACCAGCGGATGGCTCCTAGCTGTGAAGCGCCCCAGGCCGTCATGATCTACTGTAATGGCTGCTGCAAACACCCCCAAAGTGGATACGGCCCGCCCCCTGTCGAGTAAGTCCTGCAGGAAAACCAAAATCTCCTGCAAACGGCACAAGCCTGAAAACACGGCAATGTGATGCGTATGCCCTGGAAGTGGACGGGGCACGGGTGTTCTGGATTGTAGAGATTACGGCCGCAGGGAAACCCAAGCCGCTCAGTCTCAACTTCCATACCATGAGATGCCGTCCCAGAACCGGACGTGAAAAGATGGTGTCCCCTGCCTGGCACAGTGCTGTGGGAAGATCCGGAAGCGCCCACGGACCTGCCTCTGCCAGTCAAACCAGATCCGGGAACCACCTGGCTCCCGGACTCTGGTGCCACGACGATGACCGCCAGATGCGGCGTCTGGACCCGGTGGAGCAAAGGCGGGAAGGCATAAACCAGACCGGTGGGCCACACTGGATGGGCCAATGCGTCCACCCCCAAGGTGGGGGTTGTCTGTCCGCCTCAGGGAGAACCAAAGGTGGCACAGGGCAGGTCCGCCCAGGTCAAGATGGAGGCCGCCATCCTGTGCAGAGTTGGTGATCAGACACCTCCTTGTCTGTTTAGGTAAGCCACAGCCGTGGTGTTGTCCAACTGCACCAAAACGTGTCTCCCTCTCAGCTGCGGGGCGAAGTGAAGCAACACCCTCTGCACCGCTGCTAACTCCAGCAGATTGATGTGGCGGCCGTCTGGGGGACTTGGCCACCTGTCCCCCACACTGGCCTGGGTGAAGACCTGCACGTAATGCGGGATGCATCCCAGTCGCACCCCCTTGCGGAGGCGACCGGGTGAAACCCAAAACAACACATCCCTCCGTGCCAGCACCGGAACACGGAGCATGCGCTGCTTGTGTCGTGTGGGTGCAGCCGGAGCCGCACAAACCAACGCTGAAGATTCCTCATGTGCAATAGCCCAAGCCGCACCACCGGGTGGGCTGCTGACATCATGACGAGGAGAGACATAACGTCGCCCGCCGAGCTCGTGGCCCTGCGCAACACTCGACGAGCCAACTGCAAAATCACCTCCATCCGTGCAGTCATGGCGTGGGAGTCCAGGAGGATCCCCAAGTAGGGCGCCTGCCGACTGGGTTGCAGGACGCTCTTGGTGGGGTTAACGGCGGTGCCCAAGCGCATGGCGTGCTGAAGGACCAGTGCAGTGTGAGCTTCCACCTCTCGTCTGGATGCCGCGAGAATCAAAGATTAGTGGTGCCGACGCCTCCTCCACACACTTTGAGAACGTGCATGGGGATAGGGAGTAACCGAACGGAAGGCGACAGAACTGGTAACACTGTCCCCCCATAGCGAAGCGCAGGTACTTCCTGTGACGCTGCAGGATGGGGATGTGGAAATAAGCATCTGTCAAATCTATGGACGTCATCCAGTCGCCTGGCTGGATACACTCCAGAAGCTGCCGGACCATCAACATGCAAAACGGCATGTGCTCAATGTAGCTGTTCAAGGCATGCGGTCCAGAATAGGTCTCACTCCCCGATTTCTTGGGCACCAGAAAATACGAGGAGAAGAACCCCGTCCGAGCCTCCAAGTGAGGAACTGGGGACACCGCGCCCTTTTCGAAGGAGCGCGGCCACCGCGTCCTCCAAAACCGCCCCCTCTGCGGGATCGGCAAATAAAGTCTGAACGATGCCGCCAAATGGAGTGGGTCTGCGGCAAAATTGCAGCATGTAACCCCTCCATAGTATCCTGTCCATCCAGGTAGAGAGAGGGCCACAAAGCCGTACCCACAGGGAGAAGCAGATCGGGCCCGTCCGTTCCGATCCTCCCCACTTGGGGGGCCCTACCGAAAAGGGCTGAGACGCAGCTAACGCTAAAAGTGATTCAGCTGCTTCCCTCGTGACGTCCCCCCGTGGGACCGACCACCGAGGACGGCAGAAAAATCCCACTATCGCAGCCAGTCGAGGCCACCGTAGTAAATCGTGGCCCGACGGCCCCAACAAACAAAGAAGCAGTACTCACTTGTGGGATGGATGGCCCAGCACCATATTCCACCGCCACAGTATCCTGACCACCAGCTTGTGTTTGGGACATGGTAGACTGCACACGGCCCTCGCCCCTAACGTCATCCGCCAGAATGAGGGGAGAGGAGCCAAAATGGCGGCGGCCAGCACAGCTAGCCATGCTCACCGCACTACCGGTGATTCGTGGCTCCCTACAAAGCCGCTGCACCCGCGACGAGACAAGAGTCTGAGCGACAAATGTCCCCGACGACTCTGTCTCGCCACCCTGGGTCGGGATGAGATCAGTTGAGGTCAACACATTATGACTGGCACCGTTCTCTGGCACACTCCCTACCCGGGTAGTGCGCCGATCGGCGCAGTGGCGACCCGCAAACCAATAACCCATAAACACTTTATTAGCTGCCTTGCTAATACGGGAACAATCACGGTTAATAGTACAGATGTCTGCCCTAACGTGACTGTCAGAAGGCGAAGAGTGCGTGTCAAAAACGCTCCCTCTCCCGCATAGAAGACAGGCCCAGCCAAAGATGCCTGTGGCCCACCTGTGCCGCGCACATCGAGCAACCACCAACAATCGCAAACGCCTTGGACATCCGCAGGAAGGCCGCCGCGGTGGTCTGGACCTCTGTGATCTCGGATTCCAGCAGGTCCGACCTCTGGCGTGACAACTGATCCAGCGATCCCACCAGGAATGCCATGTAGTTTGCCAGTGCCACCACCTGAGCGGCGCCGGCGTAACACTGGTCCAGGAAGCCAGTCATAGCCCTGTCCCTCTCGGCCGGGAGCGACGGCCAACCTTGACCCGGCCAGAAGGAAGCAGACGGGACGAGGCAAACCCTCACCTCGTCCTTGATGGGGGGGAACACCCCAGCCCCGCTCCCAGCCCTCCACGGTGGCATAAGGAGCGTAGGCCATCGCCGGCAGCTTAACTCTCAGTGGCGCGGTCCAATCCTGCTGAGCATGATTGAACACCGGCTGCATTTTAGGGACCACAGTGCAAGGATGGGGCTTCCCGCGGGGCTGGCCCAGAAGGCCCACCACGGGACCCTGAACAGCTCGCTGCGGGGGCAGAGGAGACCCCATCCTCAGTCCCAGCAGGTCATCTAACATACCGATGTCGACGTCGTCATCATCCTCCTCCCTAAAAAGGGAGGCAGGATCTTCTTCCTCAAAGACCCGCCGGTTGTCCTCCTCATCATAGTCGGCCCACGATTTCCGCCGAGCCACTGCCCCCTGCACCGCTGGCACCGGGCTAGTGTGGAGGGAGCGAGCAGCTCAGCAAAGCGTTCCTGACCCTCACGCTCCTCCCGGGGGAGCGTGAGACAATCAAGACACGTGTCGAACTCACCTTGAAGCTGTGGTCCCCCGAGGGGGCGGTGAGTAGGCCCTACATGGATTTTGAGCCTGGAGGGGATAAACCAATATTGAAGCCTGTTAGAGGGCGGAGCACGTACGACATAGAACTGTGAGGTGGAGAGGCAAAGTTTTTATTTTTTTTTATTTTTATTTTTTTCCTGGATTCCTTCCAACACATATCTTCACGCTGGCCACACCCATTTCTGCACACCTCCCACAAATTCATCCATTGTTCACCATGTGAGTGGTTACTAAAATATTTGGATAACCTGGAAAGGTTTTTTTAATGTTCTGTGTTGTTTTCTTAAAATTGTTTGACACACTGTTGCAGGTCTGCCCTGTTGAATAGTCCTTGGCTCGTGGCTTACCTTTTCACCAAATAAACATTTAATGACATTTCACCAATAGGTGGTATGGTAGATAAATGTATATGGCTATGAGTCACTGGTCATACATTTCTCTTACTGAAGTGCTCTGTAAGAGCTTTCTTGTTTTGTTTTTTCCTTCAGTGACAGAAAACTGAGGTGTTTAAGATTGTTTTGCCTAATTAAGTAATTTTGCTAGCAAAACCTACATGTATGAGTGCATTTTGTAATGTAAAGAGGCTTATATTTATTCCCTGTTTATGTGTGTGTGTGTGTGTGTGTGTGTGTTTTCTTGCAGATAATGCTGGGGTGGCATTAGTGAATTTTTACGCAGACTGGTAAGTGTGTTGTTTCTCTCTTGCAGTCAATGGACCTCTGTATATTAGGTCAAGAATGTTTAAATTGAGGCTTTGCTCATGATGCAGACATTTCCTATGAATGCCACATGGGTGCAATAAGTATAATTAGGTTGCTGTCATCAGAAGTTTTTTGTTGATTTGATTGAAGTATTTTTACATAGTGTGTCTGTGTTAATCTCATATTTCTGAGCTGGTCTAATTAATGGATGGATAATGCAACTGTTACAGGCAAAAATCATTCGGCAGCACGGTCATATTACTGCAAAATTTAGTCCAGTGGATAAAAAAAAAAATCTATTTAATTTACTTAGAAATTATGGAAATCCTTTTGACCTCACACCATTCCCCTACCCCCCTACAGGTGCAGGTTCAGTCAGATGCTCCATCCTATTTTTGAAGAGGCATCGAACATAGTGAGGGAGGAGTTCCCTAATACCAAGCAGGTGGTGTTCGCCCGCGTCGACTGTGACCAACATTGTGAGTATTACTTGCCCTTTTTATTAGTTTTTAGTGTTCTTTAACATGGTTAGGAGTACCAAACAACATACAAATGCAACTAACAATTAAACTTGAAACACGAAAAAATTACCAGAACCATATAATTTATTAATTTCAGCAGCTAAAGTATTTATTTCATAAAGATGTGAAACAAAGACAAACAAACGCATCGTAGTAAAATTAATTTAAGCTTAAACTGGAACATTTTTGTATTTTTACATTGTAGCATACTTACATGATGGACCTGTTATCCAAATTATTATTTGTATTAGTATATGGGGTGGTTGTTGTTTATGGTGATCTAATGCCCTAAACTGCTATAACACCAACATTTTATATATAGGAAACAAAAAAGGCACACACACACTTACTATATTTGATGTACATATGTACACATGGATGCCCAGCACACCAAAGCACAGACACATAAACCACCAGCCTCAGCCTTTTGAGATAAAGCAAATTAAAGAGAATTATTGATGACCTGCAAACTGTTTGAAGACTAATGACAAAACTGCTGCTTCCTGTGAAGACGGGAGGCTTAGAGACACCCCGCGGGGAGATTGACACCTGCCACATGCACACACACACTCATTCAGAGAGAGAGAGAATATTTACTCTTCGCAGGGGGCTGCTTTCATGTGGGAGATCAGAGCTCAGGGCTGACTGAAGGCAGTGTTTTCAGACTGAGGTTTAACCGCTGTCTCTGTCACTACTCCACTCCTCATCCACCCATCCCCATGTGTTTTTACTCTGCTTCTTCCTCCTCATCAATTGATTTATCCTTCTTTACTTAACTTCTCCTCTGCCTCTGTGTAGCGGACATAGCCCAGCGATACCGCATCACCAAGTATCCGACATTGAAGTTGTTCCGCAATGGGATGATGATGAAGAGAGAGTACAGGGGTCAGAGGTCGGTGGCGGCCATCGCTGACTTCATCCGCCAGCAGCAGGTTGACCCCGTGAAAGAGATACACTCACTGGAGGAGGTTAACACTGTGGATGTGAGTGGCAACACACATACAGTCATTGTAAAATATAAATGGTATAATTTCTTTTCTCAACACTTTCTTTTGCTTTCTTATTCAACAGAGGAGCAAGAGAAACATCATAGGTTACTTTGAAAAAAAGGACTCCGATAACTACCACTCATATGAAAAAGTTGCCAACATCCTTCGAGATGACTGCACGTTCTTGGCTGCCTTTGGGTGAGACACAGCACCATCTTTTGACCCATTTCCCATAATCATTCAAATGAAGCCCATATGTAGGGGATATTTTAGGCTTAGTTTCAATGTCATTCTTAAATTTCTTTTTATCTTAAACTTTTCTTAACTGCTTTACTCTTATAGTGCTGTATCTGAGTCTGAGCGCTTCAGTGGAGACAATGTAATCTACAAGCCTGTGGGGGAGAGCATCCCTGACATGGTCTTCCTTGGCTCACTCACCAACTTTGACCTGACCTACGCTTGGGCCCAGGACAAGTGTGTGCCTCTGGTCAGGGAGATCACCTTTGAAAATGGAGAGGTTTGTTACCTGCTTTTCAAATAGAGCATTGTCACTTTGATAATAATCTATTGCTTTTGGCTGTCTTGGTCTGGTATTAGATGCATAAATCTGGATATGTAGATGTACATATAGATATTTACACAAACAGCCTGGAGGGTATTTATGAAGTCTGTGGGTAGTCTGTCTGCTGAGCCACAGACAGGCCCTGACTCCATCTGTCTTTGGTGCTTTGTGTGTGTTTTCCAGGAGCTGACTGAAGAAGGAATCCCTTTCCTCATCTTGTTCCATGTTAAAGAAGACGCAGAGAGCTTAGAGCAGTTCCAACATGAAGTGGCTCGCCAGCTCATCAGTGAGAAAGGTGACTGTGTGTATGTTTGCGGCATTTAGCACGTGTCAGGGCTGTTAAATTTAGTTCAGCCTGTAGTCAGACGTGGTGTTCATGACACTGGTGTCTCCTCCTCAGGGTCTATAAACTTCCTGCATGCGGACTGCGAGAAGTTCCGCCATCCTCTGCTCCATATCCAGAAAACTCCTGCTGACTGTCCCGTCATCGCTATAGACTCATTCAGACACATGTATGTCTTTCCGGACTTCAGAGACCTTGCGTAAGTACCACCTTTCACTTTCTCTATAAAATTATTTCGTTTTGCACGATGATTGTGTGTGTGTGTGTAGCTATGTAGTCCTTAAAATTAGATCCACAATATTGTCTTATAAATGAGTGTGTGGTTATTTCTTTTATTTATTTTGCAACACCACCACTTTAAACATTAGAAAAAAGGTTTTATTAGTAAAAAAAATATGAGCTGGTAATTTTTTTTTAATGTGAAAAGAAATGGCCAAATATAAATGAAAACTCACCACAAATGCACCTGTAATTAACAAATGAATCATCCACATGTCAGTCTCTTATTGTTATCTGTATTCAGCATTCTTTTGGACATTTTTGAGCATTGAAATTGTTCATAACAAGATCTCCTTTAAATAAAGTTAATTTCATTACACACACACACCACATAATCCGGTGTGCACTCAACACCAGAGAAATGTCACACTTCCTAAAGCCTGTCCTTTATGAATGGGCCAGGACACTGGAGCTAATGTGACATGATTTGGCACGTGCAATAAGTGCTAAACTAATCCAGTCTAATCTAATTTAATCTTATTTATTCTGCCCCCCACCCCCACCACTCTGCCTCCCCCAGCCCCAATCAGAGTCTGATCAGATAGACAAAAGCCCTGAGGACTGACCAGCCCTCCACAACCTAATTACATCACGTCACCACTGCATGTGGCACACAGCTTGTAATTACATTAGCGCAGGGTATGTTACATATATATATATGTGTTTGCGTGTGTGTGTGCGCGTGCTGCTCTGACACACAGGGTTAGCTGTGACTGGGGACCTGCTCCGCCTGTGTGATATGACAGCTCATGAGCTGTCGTTAATAAGCACACTTCACAGGACAGCGTTGATATGGATTAATGCTGCTTCATGACACATCTGCAGGGACTAATGTCCTCTGCTGCCATGAGCTGTTTCGTCTAATATCAACTCTGACCCGCTCTGTAGTTCAAACAGGTCTGTCTTTATTGCTGAACTTGTGTAGGAATGCCTTTGTTAAACACACCTCATGCAAGAACCACTCGTACAAACAGACCGGCTGTTAAGCGGCACGTACGAGTGATTTAAGAGAATGTGTTGCATTCACCAGTTTCTCAGAATTTTCTCTTAGTACGAACAAAATTCATGAGTGGTCTACACCTGTCGTACGAATCATGTACAGATAGCCTGCCTCTCTAAGAATCATAATAATTCCTTAAATGTGGCAGTGAAATCTATTAACATCCATCCATTATCTATACCGCTTATCCTCAGAGGGTCGTGGGGGGGCTGGAGCCTATCCCAGCTGACAATGGGCGAGAGGCGGGGTACACCCTGGACTAGTTGCCAGTCAATCACAGGGCTGACACATAGAGACAGACAAACAAACATTCACACTCACAGTCACACATACGGGTAATTTACAATCGTCTATTAACATAAAAATAATAATTTAAATACATTTAATGCAAAATTGATATTCTGTTCACATCATATGTACATGGCGTGTCAATTTACTGGACTGGACTTTTTCTTTTTTTGGGGGGATTTCAGGATTTTATTGGCATATTTTGGCATTATGACTTATACATTTAAGTAGTTGTTGAGGGAAATTCTAACAGCTGCCTATGGGTCTTTATGCAAGTTGCCATCCAGTGTAACATCCTCCATAAAAACACCTTACAGTGTCACCAACACCACCTACTGTATGATATGTTCTCGTCCATCTCCCTGACTGTCACATCCCCTTGACTTCCTCCCATTATGGACTTCTTTGCTTTAGAAAGATGTTTTGATGTCTAATGTCGGGTCAGGGTGGGGCAGCTATGGCTCAGGAAGTAGAGCAGGTTGTCCATTAATTGCAGGGCTGGTGGTTTGATCCCCAAAGTGAGCAAGATAGCAACATACTTAAGTCCAAATTGCTCTTGGTGGGCAGGCCAGTACCTTTCATGGCAGCTCCACCTCCGTTGGTGTGTGTGTGAATAGGTGAATGAGAGGTTAAACTAGAAAAGGTAGAAAAGCACATATAAGTGCAGTCCATTTACCATGTCAGACCACTCCGTCTTTATTTCTGTCACAGTTTGGCGCTGCTCTGATGAAGTCGTTGACAGCTGTACTATTGATATTTTTGACAGTTTCGGGTCCCCTGAAATAATACAACTACTGACACTTGTTATCTTCTCTGCTGATTTCCAACAGCAGGACATGAAGCTCTGCGTTGTGAATTTATTCTTTTTATTCTTGGGTAACATTTTCGTGAATGAGACTGGTAGCCCTGTAAAGCAATTTGATGGGTTGATTATGCTAACGATTAAATCCCATGAACGTGCACATCATGAATAGGTGGCACGTTTGTCCAGTTAAGAGTTTGTTGAATCCGACTCCAACAAGCCCCACAGAAAAAAGTAAAAGAGATTTAGGATAAGAATACAAAAATGTCCTTGCATGATGTCCAATGTGTGTCTCTGTGTGGTTTTTCCAGCATCCCCGGCAGGCTGAGACAGTTCGTGTTGGACCTTCACTCTGGAAAGCTACACCGAGAGTTTCACCATGGTCCTGACCCCACAGACAGCACACCTGGACAGGTCAGACAGCAGCATCAGCACACACTGCAGAGTCACTGAAAGTTGGTGTTGCTATGTCATGTGAAACTTGACTGTTTTGAATTTGACTTTTACCCTCAGGAGGAGACGGGAGGAGAAGCGGCCAGCAACCCTCCAGAGAGCTCGTTCCAGAAGCTGGCACCCAGTGAGACTCGCTACACCATCATCAGACGGGACCGCGACGAGCTGTGACCTCAACGGCCTTCCAGTGATCCTGTGACTGAATGCCACGCCCCGGGGTCAGGGAGGGGGTTAGGGTTGGGACAGAACAGCAACACCCAACACCTTTACTGAAGAGAGAGAGAGAGAGAGAAAAAG
The DNA here is from genome assembly GCA_002120245.1 of Maccullochella peelii. Lineage (NCBI taxonomy): Eukaryota > Metazoa > Chordata > Actinopteri > Centrarchiformes > Percichthyidae > Maccullochella > Maccullochella peelii. The sequence continues at coordinate 25,322 of LKNJ01002481.1, forward strand.
ATGGAGGAAGGAGGAGGAGGAAAAGAAGAACAGAGGAGGTGAAGAGAGGAGTGCAGTCCACAACAGAACCATGTTGGAATAACCTATATTTTCATAACTCTTTCATGTACAATTTTTATTTTGGATCAGAAGGAAGTGGGGTAAAGAAGAAAATGTGTGTGGGCAGGGGTTAGGGGCATTAGGACATCAAGAGAAGTGTTTTTACTTTTATTTTTTGGAGCTTGTAAATATGTTTGTGCTACATGGGAGTCTCATTGTTGGTCTAAATTAAATGCAGAGTTTTCTTTATTTTATTCCTTTCTTCTTCATTACCCAGCTTTTTGTAGAAAATAACCCCCCCCAGAACAGTTCCCCCAGTCCAGTTGTACGGTTCTTATCTGTGGGTAGTCCAGTTCAGCCTGTCTGATAGGAGATGCCTGTTTAGTCTCATTAACCTCAAGGCTGCATCTCAATATGACCAACTGTAGTCTGATTCATTTGTATAGCACAAGTTATAACTATATGCCTGTTTGAAGTAGCTTTATCTCCGTATCTTCTTCACACACACACACACACACACACACACACACACACACACACACACACACACACACACACAGTTCTGAAGGAATAGAAAAATATTTTGAAATACTTGGTAGGGGTAACAAAATTTCAAACCACGACTTGAGACAGAAGATAAAGAGACAGAGCTATTCCAGCCTATTGAGATGCACCCGTTCTCCCCCTGGTACTAAATGGCTATAGAATATGGTGTCTCTTACAGTGCTTATAAAAAGTTTTGCCCCCCTTGGACCTTTTTTTAATGTGTTGCTGTTTTACAACACTGAATCACAGTGGATGTAATTAGGATTTTTTTTTTCTTTTTTTTTTTCTGTGAATGAGCTTTTGGCCATCATACTAAATTCTGTGTTTAGTATAAGCCACACAGCACCAAAAACACACCACCCCCATCATGAAGCCTGGTGGTGGCAGCATCATGCTGTGTGGAGGCTTCTCCTCAGCAGGCCCTGCAAGGCTTGTGACAGTAGAAGGTTAAATTGATGCAGCAAAATACAGAGAAATCAAGGTGAAAACACAAATATAGATGTACATTTTTACAGCAAGGTAACCCCAACCATGTCTACACAGGAATAGCTTGAAAACAACTGGGTGAATGTCCTCGGTGCAATCCAGAATTTGTGTCAGGACTTGATAATTGCTATTCGCTCAAAGTATGAGCATGTAACTTAACCGGAGTAACTTTAAGGTTCTTTGAAGAACAGGAAAAGAATTAGTGTCCAGATGTGTAAAGCTGTTACAGCCCTATTGAAGTAGACCTAAGGCTGTAACTGTTGCCAAAGGTGCCTCTATTGAGTATTGTTTTGAAGGACATGAATACTTGTGCAATCAGGAATTTTCTTAATTTTGACCTATGTGTAGAAATCTGAAATTCAGAATTCTGTTAAGTCTCTTAAATGCTGATTACCTCCACTACTGTAAAACGGTAAAACATTAAATGTCAAAGCAGGCTGGATACCTTTTTAAAGGCACAGTATTTGCCATAACACCGCTGAGTTGTGATCCTGGGAATCAAAGAGAGGGAGAACTTTTTTTTTTTGAAATGGTGTACTTTAACATGATCACGAATTTATGAAATGGCTGTTGTTTTCGCTGTTACATGTTAAATGTATCATCATGCTGGGGGAGAAAAGACTGTGTTCTTCCCAGTGTTTTAAAAAGCCGACAGACAAGAAGGGGAAAAACCCATGCGATAAACGGTGGAAATTTACAGTCTGCCACTTTCTACAAGTTCTCTTAAAACTGGTTTTGTCTCTTTATATGTCTTCGAGGTTTTGGTACAAGTCTTAGTCCCTGAGATCCACTGAGCGTGAATGAATCCAAAAGCGACAGCCAGAGTATGGGGAGCCATTGCTAAGTTTGTACTGTGCGTCCTGCCCTTCCATAGAAGCCAACAGATGCCTGCATAGTGACATATCAGCCCACATACAGGAGAGCAACGGGGGGGGAGTGTGATGCCATTTCTAAATCAGTCATCTCAGAGGGGAAGAAGCGTAAAAAGTAAATTAAAAACCATTTTACAGGATATTGTGTTGTCTGATGCATTGTATGTCAGTCTCTGAACCTTACTGGTGTTGTGTACGGTCCTATTTACCCAATGAATGTCATTGTCACTGTTGAAAAGGAACATTTTATTTGGCAGAAAACCAACAGCAGTATAATCAATACATGGCAGGTTCTTACACTCCAGTGATCTGGACAATGGCACTTTGGCGCTTTTTGTGCAAATCTATATACAGTATAATTTATATAAACATGGACAGGCCCACTTTAATTTACATTATTAAGTAAATGAACATTTTCTCCATCCATCATTCTGATTGTAGCCTCGGTAGTACAGCTATTCACATTAGGATATTACTTTCTGCATAAAGGAATATTGAGGCATGATGACCCTATTTCTTTTAGTAACGAGATGGGCTCACAGCCATGTCAGGCTGACCCAACCACACACTTAAAGCTGTAGTGTAAATAACTGCTTGGCTGTGTTCAGAAATAAAATAAAATCAGTTGTGTGTATAAAATTAGATTAATGTCCTCACAGAAATGCCATTCACATCTGAACATCAAAGGATCTGACTCTTAAGTAAAGCTGTTATTACATAATTGTTCTACAGCAGTGCTTGGTAACCGCAAAGCTTGACTACGTCAACGTCCAATATTGAGTCTCTTTAAGGCAACGTGAGCACCGCTGGAGGTACAGTTCGTGCTTCTGATTGGTCAGTCAACACGGAAGCCTCAGTGATTAGGTCATTTGTCCTTGCTTGACTCTGGTTCAGCTGGTGGTGCTGTCAGTTGTTTCATCTGCATCTCCACTTGGGCTTTGTGGTGTTTCCGGACCAGGTTGCCCCCCGCAAACCCCAGGGCGCCCCCTCCCAGAGCAGCAGCCACCCCTGCAGCTTTGAACCCAGCCAGCAGGCCAAGTGGACCTCCTAATACACCGCCCAGCAGTGCCCCGGCAATCGGCAACACCGCCAACTTGTAGCCCACCGCCTAGAGAGACAGGAAGAAGAGATGTGTTCTAGTTTAATTTAGCATACCCACACCCACACACACACACCTTTGGAGGCATTAGTACTTTGAGGCTTCAAGACACCTCTGCGATAGAGTTTGGATGTGTCTATCCTTTCATGATCATACATTGACCCACACAAACAAGCCTGCAAATGTAAATCAACACTTCCATAGCTGCATCAAAGCGTTTTCATTATCTTCATTTAGGAGAAATCAGAGAGATGTGGCCTGTGTGTTATTACGGCTGTTATCATCAGAGTGGAAGGTGCTCTTTGCTGATGACAATTAATGACACACACGCACAGGGACACACATTTGATTAACACTTCACCATTAAATTAATCTAGTTCAAAAGCTAGCATTGCAAGTCCCCATCCCTGTGGCAGTTAAGGGAATTTTAATTTCATCTGAGCTGAGTTAAAAGGAGTCTGGGCACAGGTTGTAGAGGCTGGAGGAAATGTGGGTGTTGTGTGATTGTGTGTGTATGTGTGTGTAATTCTGTTTGACCTGATGACAGATTACAAGCTTTCAAACAAGTTAAAACATCTGACATTCCTCTCATCTGCTTTATCTCTCCACACCCCCACGTCTAATGTGCAGCCCACTACATCTACCGGCAACCTTACAGAGAGGTCAACCTTTGTTTGTGGCGCCATTTGGGTGAATTTAATTTAAATTAACCGTTTAAAAACAATATTTCATTATTTATTTTTTATAAATGTTAGGACTAAAGTTCAAATTGTTAAATGCTCAGTGCCCTAACATCACAGGTATCAAGCCATGCCGATCGTTTTGGTTTTATTTGCTGCCATCCCAAGACAATGGAGGTGAATGGGAAATGGTGCTCACACCATTAAATCACAATCAAAATAAGTTAAATTAAATTACATTCATTTAGCAGGTGGTTTTATCTAAAGTAAGTTTTATTCCCATGCATACACAAATATAGGGAGAGATTTGGGATTCAGTTTCTTGCTCAAAGACACTGTGGACAGGAGAAACCGAGGATCGAACCACAAACCCTACAATTAATAACCAACCCACTCTACCGCATAATTTGATTACTGATAATAATTATTTTAACTGTATTATAGTAGAGACAATGTGTTACTCTGCATAATCGGAAGACCTGGCTGTGAACAGTTTTGTTCACATTGGAACTACTTTCTGACAAAAGAAATAGTCCATATGAAACTGTTTACAGTGTACAGATTATCCAGAGTAATGCGCACACTGTTTCTAGAAAGGGATGTTGTTGCTGAATTGGTTAAATGTCAGTATTTTTCAATGCTCTGAGCACAAACAAAATGTAACTCACCCCAGTTGTACTTGGGTGGTGGCATAAATCTCAGTAACCAGGACATAACCAGTATCTGCATGGCCAGATGCACCTTTTCATAGTATAGATGAATATGCAGCTGTGGCAGAAGACTGTGTAAACAGCTATGAAAGTGCTGTTTTTCATTTCAGGTTATTTATGCTGCATTTACAGGTTTTCCTCGGCACACAGGAATCACGACTCCATGTCATCACCATCTCTGAGAATCTGTAATTACAGTCTGATTTATTTCACACCTCCTTTATGTTCCTAAAAGTGTGAGCAAAACAAAGATCAAAATAGACTACTTCATCTGACAGCATTTCCTTTCCTTTAATCACATACAAAATACTGAGAGTAAAGTTAGAAAAAGTTTTTTTGGGGTGTTTTTTTTTTATAAACACCATCCTTGGCAGAAAACTGCTTGCACTGGTGTGTGTGTGTGTGTGTGTGTTTGTTGTAGATTGACAAAAACAGGTGATTCATTCTGGGTATTACAGACAAAAAGTTCAACATTTCAAGTGTGTAATATGTGTGAAGGGCACTGAGTTGTCCTTCTGAGTAACACTCAGTGTGTAAGAGTGTATTGAATTGATAATGGAAGCCAGAATGCAGTTCTTGAAAACTATTAAACAGTCATTCAAACCTCTCCTTAATGCTACACACACACACACACACACACACACACACACAGAAACACCTAGACCCTCTCTTGTCACCCCTCTCTATCACTCTTCCTCCCCTCCACTCCTCTCTATCCCTCTCCTCTCTCTATTTTCTTAATTGCAGCTTTCCTCCGTATTCGAGCGGATCAATAGGGACAAACGCTGTGGAATGGCTGGGAGGCAAAGTGCCATCGATCTCCCCATCTCCCAAACACTACACACACACACACAAACGCATCAGATCATCAGGACACACACACCTTCCCCAGGCTCTTGGTCCCCTCCTCCACATTGGCAGCGGCTGTGTTGACGTTGTCCTCTATGCTGTCAATCTTCTCCTGCTGGGACTGATGCACAGGGGTTAGACACACACAAACACATATTAACACACACACACACACACACACACACACACACACACACACACTCAAGCAAGCACATTCACCTAAATATACAAACAAAGTGTGACAGAGCGACCACATGTCATATGTATTATTATTTCTTTATCTGTACAAATTCTGCTCCGCAACACAAGTTAATACGGGAAAGGTGTGTATGAGTGTGTGTGGAGGCTGTAGGTGTAGTCAAAGGAGATTTCACTAGGGGTGGGGTCATACAGGGTGTGTGTGTTTGTGGCATTGTGTAGATCTCATGAAATATTCAGAGTGGCAGCTGTCTCTCTCCATGTGAAGGCTGGATGGACACAGTGACCAAACAACAACCAGAGCACTTTTCTTCTCCTTCTCCTCTTCTTCCTCACCTTTCCTCAGTAGCGCTTCTCCCTCTTTCCCCTCCTCACTCTGAGCTGAAAGTCACTTTACAATTCAGCTCTGTCCATTTTGACAACCTCTCTTACACGCTTCCTTTTATTTTATGATGGTTGCAAAGATTTTAAGCCTGTTCTGAGTGAAGACGGCAGTTTTGCGCCTCACCACTCAGATTCACACGTCGCATCTTCTTCTTTTTTCTGCACTGTTTTTTTCTCCACAAAATGCCCCCAAATAATAATATTAATTTAAAAAAAGAAAGAAAACTTACAAAAAAATGGTTATTCGATTATCAAAATAGTTGCTGATTCATTTTCTGTTGATCAACTAATCGTTGCAGCTCTAAATGATAAGCCTAAATATTTTCCTTTAATGTGGTCACATGTTTTGAGTGTGTTCATGAGTTTTGGAGGAAATTTAGAAAACACTATAAGGTTCATTCAGTAGACATTCTCCTAAAATTCCATGACAACTGGGCAAACTCCATCTGCTGAGGAAAACTGTGTGATTTGACTGAAAGCTCCATTAAATGGACCTTGTGGTGAGAATGTTTTTAATTACATTTGTCAAATGTTTTTTTATTTAATCTTACCTCATGAGCTCATGGCTTTCTAAGCAATATGATAAGTTTAAAAACTGAACAAATCTGATTATTATCTAAGCTGAAATAATCTTTTGATGAATTGATTTGTGCATCTACAAAAACTGTATCTATTCCAGTTTTGGTAAAACAATGCACCATTTTAGTCATTTATTAAGTAAAAATAAAAATGGATGTATTTTGCTCCATTGGTTTTGTTTTATATTATAATATAACATGTTTTGAAGCTATGGTGATCTTAAATGAAATGAAATCAAATAAACTGAAAACTTAAACCCTTTCCAAGCTTCCAATGAAACAGAATAAGTGTAATAATAGTATTTATAATTGTAAGACATTAGACACATTAGACTCTGGTAACTTGTGATGGCCATTTGCCCCTACTGTTGACATTTTCCAGAGTAAATAAATAACACAAGAAATACTTGATCAATTATTCAATCATTTAAATACTGTATCTGTCAGTTTTAGGACAAAGTATAATCACATTATAGGTTTATGATTGTGCAACCCTAAAAGACACACAAAGAAAAAGCATACAGATAAGAACACAGACAAACACCGGAACAGCCACTAACATGACGCATGTACAGAAACAACCACACACTCACTCTCACTCAGTATTTCCACTGTGGCTGAGCGCTGGAATATTACTCCCCTAACGGCGTATTTCACCCTTGAGACACCACAACAACATGTCTATGCTCTTTCTGTCCCCCCCACCCCCGCTTTTTTTTTTTTTTACCTTAACTACATCTTCACTCTCTCTTTCTTTTTCACTGTTAATCTCTCCTTCACCCAGCCTCTCTCCATCCCCGAGGATAGAGTGATAATCTGAGCCGTCTGTTCTCCACCTGCTCCGATGTATCCCTTGTTCCCCACCTCTCCCCCTGTGGACAACCCGCTGTCCTCCCCCAAATCCCCCCTCTCGCCCTCGTCTACTCCTCAATCTCTTCTCTTGCCTTGGCAAAGGGCCTCTGGGGCCCCAGCAGTAGTCCTGAGCTGATCTGTGTAACCTCCTCTCAGAGGAGGCTTACCAGGCAACACAAGCACACATGGTCAAATACACACCACTTCCTGGAAACGCTATAGGCGAACTGCCTGTTGTTTTCGTTCACAGGGGTAGCTGTGCACACTTGTATATAGATAAATGCATACAGCGTCGAAATGTGAATGTAGCAGCCATGAAGCACACGGCAGAGATGAGTGTTTGTACTCACATGGACAAGCAGAGAGAACTCCGTTATCAAACCGCTCAGCGCCTTCAGATCCTGAGAGAGAAATAAAAAACATATTTATTTCACCGTGATGCTTATCACACAAATCCACAGCTACAGTTCATCCAAACTGTCAGTGCCTGGGACCCACAATCAACTAATGAGAATGAATATTAATGTGTGTTGTATGTATTACAGCGAAGCAGCGTGAAATAAGTGCGTCTGTAGGAAACGGTAAGAGGGGTCAGTTGCATTAGATCATCTTGCAATATCGATGAATAATGCATGTAACCATAGCAACATTAGTACAGGCTAAGGAGAGAAAGTACTTTCTTGTACTTTGCTCTTAGGGCTTTGATTTTAATTCAACATAGGCCTTTTTCACAGAAGACATTTTGACATGTCTCAGTAGGAAAAGCACAGGTGTAAATAATATAATTAATGATGGCTGAATTCCATTTAGCTGCTTCAGTTTCAGGGTTCTGGTATTTTTCATGCTGGCTCACTGTCACATGGCTTGCTGGGAATAGAACGGAGCCATCGTTAATGTTATGAGTAACACCTGTGCTTTTCCTACTGACTGAATGTCTGCTGTGAAAAAGGTGTATTGTTTTGCTAAACTCCCTCTGCACATAACTTTCAGAATTTTTTAGCAGTTATTTAAGAAACCCTTCTGTCTATGCATTTTCTTTTGGATTTCCTTCTCTACCCATTTTTAAGAGGTGAAAAAAATTGCATTGGCAGAAATTATTAGACTCCAAATTGAAAATGACCGCTACTGATGGCAAAAAACAAACAGACAAAAAAAATGTTATGAATTATTATTATTGTTTATATCAGAGTGGATATTTTTAGTCAGCATTTTGGGGCATAGTTTTGTTGTTTACTAGGGGCGTGTTTAAAAATGCTAAAAGTGCTGAGCTGAAATAATACATTCACCTCCTTTGTTTATGATCACATGGACATTTCTCTAACAAAACCTTGTCTTGTATACCAGTAATATGCTGTACAACTTGAATTCCCACATCAAAAAGAAGGCAATAAGCAACAAGACATGATTTACTTTGGAAAAAAAAATACTTTTAATCTAAAATAAGTATAAAATAGTTTATGATATCCAGACTGTATGTTAGGGTACTGTTCAAAACATGGCAGAAATGATTGGGTCCAGACATGCATACCTCTTCCAGGTTGTCCCAGGACTCAGCTGCACTCTGATCAGCAGGGATTTCTGGAAGGTGGAGCTGAATTTGCCTGCCAGACACCGGCTCTTCGGCCACATCGTCATCAATGTGGCAACTGCTGGACACACAGCTGGATGGCTGAGTGGCAGGTGGTGGTGCTGGCACAGGCTGAGGTACGGGGTTAGAGTGCAAAAGCAGGAAGTCTCGTGCGGCGGCTGACGCTCTGTCCCTAACTGGCTTGACAAGCGCTTCCAGAGCGTCAGCGTCTTCTGCACGGACCCGAGCGCACAGCTTCTCCATCTCTCTGATGTTAGCTCTCAACTGCTGCAGGGAGACAGAAAAGAAGCAGGTTTCTCAGAAAATGAAGTGTCATGTGTGAAAAATGTCAGAGGTAGCCGGACAAATAATTGAATGAAATGTAAGGTACTGGGATGCTTGACTTGATTAAGGGACACAGAACAGACAGAAGTATTAGCAAACCTGTGGTTAAATCATACAAGATACAGACAACAAGACACACAACATAACAAGCCATTCCAATAACATCAATCTTTACTGCCATGTTACCTGGTAACATATCAACACAGGGCACAAAATTCTCTCTTGCCTGTTGCCCCAGTTGGAAAGACATGATCGTGCTAATTGGTTCAGCATCCCAATAAAGTGTTCTGTGTGTGTGTGTGTGTGTGTGTGTGTGTGTGTGTGTGTGTGTGCATGCGTTGGAGGTTTGGGCTTAATAAGGTTCAGATATGAGGCTGGGGAACACAAGCCCCCTCATCCCACCGTGCCCTGAGGGTGACAGGAGGATTACATCCCAGCGATCAGCCCTCCAGCTCGCAGCACGACCCAGACTCGGGGTCAACGCACTCCTGATAACACATTCTGCTAATTACACAACATGAATAAATATACATGCACACACTTGTCCTCATGTGCATAAAACTGAAAAACACACTGATTAACACCGAGACAGTCAGGTTAGGCACCTGTCAGCCTGCAAATTAACCGTGACCCTACGAAGCTCAAACACACAGACGGACCAACCAAACACATACTCAACAGCAGATATTCATGATAAAACAGTATTGACTCTGCTCCCATGTCTCACAGTGTTTGCTGTAGCTGCTGTGGTTAAGGTGAGCCTGACTGTGCCCGCCTCTTGAGGGTTAGCCATGTGCTAGGCTAGTGGGAGTAAATGTCAATCATCAAGTAGGGGGAGAGACTGCAGTCTGTCTTTCTGGGAGGACAGACGGATGAAAAGCAATGAAGATAAACAGGCAGACTAAACAGACTGAAAAACATACTCAAAAGGACAAACTAGCCCACCTACTATCTATCTTTTTATGCTATGGACATGCACACACATATACACACATGTGAAGCAGAGTAGACTAACCTACTCTGGATTAACACCATGAAGACATGGGAAAGCACTCTGTGTGTGTCCCTGGGGTTGGCAGGGTAATGGTGAGAGGATAGGTGTGTGCCTGTTTGGAGTTATTTCACCTTCAGAGACATGGTGGGTTCCAGGCAACAACATCCCCAGAGGCAATTCACACCCACCATGTGAACAAGTACTTACACACATACACACACACAAGAAATGGTCCATTTGAGGTCTGGTGACAGCTTTTTTTTCTTGCCCTGATTTTTAAGAGTGAATTTCTATACATAGACTTAATTTAGTTATATATATTAACTGATCCAATTTTTCTATGTATTTCATATGTTTGTATGTGTATGCACAAACAGAAGGGCAAGCTGATTCTATATTAATACATTTGACAGATTTATTCTATTGCTTTCAACCACATCTCTTTGCTTTCCTCAGCAGATGGAATTGCTCAGTTAAGTTAAGTTGTTATCATGTGACCTTCGAAAGGAATTTTGGTCCCGTAATAACAAGGGGTCATACCTATCTCAAGATTGGTCTCTGGCATCGGATACTTAGTTCACGTGATAAAAAAAAAAAAATATTATCTTGAAGAAGGCCCGAGTTTGACCTTGTGTTGAGAATTCTTTTGTCAAGCTGCTGTTTTTCGTGTTTCTGTTGACCAATGAGTATCATTCCAGACAATACAATATTCACTTTGCTCATTGTGGTGTGGCTGGGTTCAGTTGCTTGGGTCATACACCAGTTCAAGAGGTGGTCTTCACTTTTGATTTTCAAACTGGAAAAACTTGATTGCCACAAATCAGGAAACATCAAGTTTCTCCAAAACTGAGCTCCTAAGTGTCCAGACAATTTGAGACAAAAAATATTCTATGCAGTTGCGGGGTCATGCTTGTTCAGGAATTTTGAGAGGCAATGAGTCACAACATCATCTAAACAATCCTCGCATTCACATATCTGCCAGGCTCAGACTTGAATAATATAACAAATGCCTCTGTGATGACATGGAGGCTGGTAGTTACCAATGTGAAGTTTAATTGAATGAAAAATCAAAATCACAAGAGAATATCAATTAACAGCAGGCCAATTAGTATTATCTTTTACCTGAACAGTTCTGCTGGCATTGATGTGCTCCTGATGTAGGCGGTCCCATTGCTGGCTCTGCTGGTACTGCGAAAATTGAGGAAAAACTATGTTATCCATCTGTGGAGTAGACCGGAAGTAAAGAGTGTGGATGTGAGGGTGTGCGATCATGTGTCGAGCCAGATTTCAGCCGTCACCTTCAGTATGTTATTGTGGTGTTTCTGCAGCCTCTCCAGGTCCGTGGGTAGAGCCACTTTAATGAACTTGTGGATTGGTGCCTCCAGGCGCCTCAGTGTCAGCTTGTTGCCTTCCTCTGCCATGTGTCCTGCTGACTGCCCACAGCCAACACCTCTGTGTAACTTAGACACTGCACCTGCTCAGCTTTATCTCACTGCCCCCACAGACACTGTAAGTACCAGCAGAGTATGATTTTAATAAATACATAAATCAAATTAATAAACCCTGTGACACATGCAAGTCTGCCCACACATCTAAAATTGGCACCTCCATAAGACTAATCTTTTTTTTTTCTTGCCATCATCCTTTTAGTGAAAAGAGTAACTGAAGTATAACTTGCTGACAGTATAACATCTATGCTTAAACGATCATTCGATCGATTAATTAGTCGACAGAAAATTAATGAACAATTTAGATAATCGATTGAACGTCATTTATCAAGCAAAAATGCCAAACATTCTCTGTTTCCAGCTTCTCAAACATGAGAATTTGCTTTTATATCATTTTAAATTAAATACCTTCAGGCTTTGGACAGTTAGGGTTAGTTGTTGGTCAAAACAAGCAATTTGAATACATCATCCCGGGCTCTGGGGAACTGTGACAGGCATTTTTAACTATTTTCTGACGTTTTCTAGACTAACAATTCATCAGTTAATTGAAAAAGAACTGACGGATTAATCACTAACGATGATAATAATCTTTTGTTGCAGTCCTATTTAACACTGTACCATGTAAATGTTTATAATAGTGTCAGTGAGGGTTATTTTAATGGTTATTAAAAGCTGATACCAATATCTACGAAGCGTTACAGACAAGCCAAACTGTGTGACATAAACAAGTAATGTGAAGCTATAAATGAAACAGTTTGAGAATCCTGACATTACATGTCATTATTCCTTTTAGTCTAGTTTTGGGAGGAAACTGGTTACATGTCCTTAGCTGTCTTCTAACGCCTGAATGGCAGTGGTGGAAGAAGTATTCAGATGTACTACTTTAAAGTAGCAATACTACAGTGTAAAAATACTCTTTTACAAGTAAAAGTCATGCATTCAAAATTTTCAAAGTAAAAGTATTAGTACCAAACTTTACTTAAAGCACCAAAAATAAAAGTACTCATTATGCAGAACGGCCTATTTCAGAATCATATATATTATATTACTGGATTATAATTAGTGATGCATTGATGTGTACATCACTTTAATGTTGCAGGTGGTAAAGATGGGGCTAATTTTAATTATTTTATATACTGCTTAACTTTTAATAATATATCATAATTTATTTGTTGATTTATATTTTGTATGAATCTAGATCTGCAAAGTAACTAGTAAGTAATACTGACAAATAAATGTAGTGGAGTAAAAGGAAGGCTCCAAAATGTAGTCTAGTAGTACTTAGTTACTTTCCACCACTGCTGAATGGAAACTGATAATGCTCGCGCACACACAGTTTGACAACAGCTGGCTAGTTAAGTGGCTAAACGAACGGACTAGCATGCTATTAGCTGGTAGCTAAGTACTGAAGCTAACAGCTTCATGTGCGGTTAGATGGCTAACTTTTAGACGACATTAGCTAACTCACTGATTTAACCAGGAAATCTTGAAACACCTGCCTACTGCCGACCATCAGTCAGGTAAACGAAACGTACAGGACACTTACCGCATAAAATATATTCGAGGATATAAGTTATATTCGCTAAAGATTGTTGTGAGCCTCCATAGTGTTGAGAAAATTAACGATTAGCTACATTTGCTCATTTTCGGTAACGCTTTCGGTTTTATTTCTGACACTTTGGTTATTTGTAAACAACTCTCTTCCCAGTGCGTCCACGAATAGTTTCCGACGTGAACCAGCGACCCACAGCACATTGTGTTCCTCATCGCTGTGACAGTACCTCTAACGACACGTTTCTAAAATAATCCTGCAGTGTTTATTTCTCGTATTGATTCTGTTTGATCGTGTTGTACCAGAAAGGTGCAGGGTACAAAAAAAAGAATAGAGTCCATAACCATTATGCATCATACACAAGTGGCCACCAGTTTCTGCTATCATAGCTATGAAATTTAATTTGATTCCAATCCATTAAATATTTGGTCTAAATAAATACTGTGGGTTAAGGCTTTTTTTTGTAATTTGGGGCTTAATGACATGAGGAGTGACTATTGCACACATACAGTATTACATGTCTAGTTTTTAAGGCGTATTATTATTTTCTTTTTACACTAAATATAATCTAAAAATGGAATAAGAAATAAATAAGATTAAATGGATTTTAGTGTTCTCCATCACAATGACAACAACATTTTGATCATAATGAAGGGAGATAAAAGTTACAGGAAATGTGATTGAACAGAACAATAAAACAAAACAAGAATTTGGAGGATTTAAAAAATATATGTTAAATATTGTGTGTGTGTGTGTGTGTGTGTGTGTGTGTGTGTGTGTGTGTGTGTGTGTGTGTGTGTGGCTAGTCAAACATTTCTTAGGTGGGTGGGGTTTTGCTGGGTTTCTTTGAACTTTACGACCTCAAACTTTCCAAAATCCTGGTCACAGCCCTACTATGGGGCCACGATCTATTGTAAAGGGTAGTTATACAAGTGACTGTGGGGTCACTATGTGTGGTAACATTGATTAAAATTTGTGACCTTTCAAAATGCCTCACATTAACTTATAACAGCCAAAATAATGTAAACACTGTAAATATACCAAGCAGTGGCAATATATGATAAATTACCAATCAGATCACAGCCCCAGGCCCAACATCATTAAATAACACAGATCTGATTTAAAGTTATAATTAAATGATTAAGGTCATAGCAAAGAGATGAGTGATCAGATTTAATTTGACATATTTACAAAAGTTTTTTTTTTTGGCATTTCCATTTAGCTTTTCACAGTTGGCTGCATGTATAAACAGCATCAATCCTGTGGAAAGAAACATTAAGTGTGTCTTTGTTGTGTTTGGGAGAGAGACAGCGAGAGATAATTGGGGTTCCCCCTCCTCTACTCTGAGATCAGCCTGTGTGAGTGGGTCTATTGCATGTTTCCACTTCTCTTCTTCACCACCTTTTACCTTTGGCATTTAGGCCAACCCCCCACACACTCTTCCCTCAGCGGATGCTCCATGCGAGGGGCCACAGTAAAACATACAGTCCCCAGCTACAGGGGATTTCCCCTGGTGCTGTACACATGTTGTGTATCTGTGTGTGCGTGTATTTGAGTGTGTGTGTTGTCTCTGTCCACTTCCAGGGGACTCCCAGAGTGGCAGACTGAGGGGGAAGAACAAAGCTGACAGTGAATGCCTAAATAGCAAGTCATCAAAAATGTTTGGGTTCATGTGTCTGCCTCTGTGTTTGTGTGAGTGTGTGTATGTGTGTGTGTGTTAGGCTCAGGAGGACTCAGGTGCCATTTGTTTCATTCTAATCCAGGAAGTTTGTCAGCAGGAGAGGAAGCCAGCAGGGAGCTCCGTTTACTTCTTACCTCCTGCATCTTACTGTTTTTAAAAGCAGGTGTGATCAGCACATCCTGATGGCTCAGTGGATAGAGGCCTATTTCACAGAAAAGCACAGGTGTCACTAATAACATTAAAGATGGCTCCATTGTGTTCCAGTAGACATGACAGTGTGAGACCCTGAAACTAAAGCAGCTAAATGGAATCAATTTTATTATTTACACCTGTGCTTTTCCTAGTGTGACATGTGTCAACATGAAAAAGGCCTATTCAGATCACACCCTCCTGTATGTTTTTGTAAGCCTGCAGGTCTCTTCACATGTACACATTTTGATATCACCAGTCTTAAAGGAATCATTTCACATTTCTGAATGGATTAGGAAAAGTTATGAATCCACAGCTAGAAAAAAATAGCTGCTTTGAATGTGTGTGCGTGCGCATATGTATTTGTGTGTGTGTGTGTGTGTGTGTTCTAATGGGACCTCTAATTAAAACTCTGGGGGTATCTGCTATCTGTCAGCACTGATCGATCGGCCGGGAGACTGACAGCTCACTGTGTGTATGTGTGCGCTTCAAGCAGAGCTCTCTGCTTATGTGACCAGGTGATTTTACATGTCAATCAGAAATGTCACTGTCGTAGAAATAGGATTAACACATATTCATTTGCACACACACGTGCACACATAGGCACACTTACACCACTACAAAAACTGGTGTGAACGGTCTTTTCCTGCATGCTGATCAAACACAGAGACATCACAATCCCCTACAGGAGCGTGAGGTGTTGGACAGAATCTTGTCTGTCACATAACACACAAACACATGCATGCACACACACACACACACACAGAAAAACCCACAATGTTTAAGTGCACTTTCTGGTTATTATTTACCACTAAAAACAACTGTTTCTGGTTCCTAAAATGTCTGTTTTATCAGAAAGGGATAAATGTAAATTAGTGGGATAGAAGATTTGGTGTTGTGTGGTGTCACATCATAGATTTTATATGGAGTATATTCAACATGGTGCACTGCACACTTGTATACTCACTCTAAACTTTACTCTGGTGCACCTCTCTCTCTCTCACACACACACACACACAGATAGAGCTGTTCACAATTTCACTACCACAGTTACTATCAATCACCTGGCTGTCCGAGAGAAAGTGTGTGCGTGAGTGTGTGTGTGTGTTAGTGAGTGATGGCAGTGACAGTATAGACGGCATGTGCTGTGAAATGTCACCGTGGCGATCGATGGTGTTTAACGAGGCTGGAGGCTGATCTGGACCTCATGCTAACATGAAGCTCTCCTCTCCTCCCTCTTCCTCCTCCTTTCCCACTCTCCAAATCCCCCCCTACTCTCTGTGAGAGCCCAAGGGTCCCTTGGGAGAGAGACAAGGCCTTTTACCTGTCAAGAGGCTTTTGTGTCTGACCAGACACACACACACACACACACACACACACGTATTCTGTATAAAATCCACTCAAATTTGGCCTTGTTTACTTTTAAAAAGAAACACTGTAATGTTGGGGGGGTTTTTGCATTTTTTTGCATTTTGTGTTAAAGACTTATTTAATTTTTAAAAAATCACAGGAAGCAGTCAGGCAGAATAATCAGAACTAGTTTATGATTTCAAAGTGCTGAACAGAAAATCCAGTGAACCAAAGAGAAAGAAAAAAATTATCGAACAGGAAACTCAAACCAAAGAGGGACGTTGAAAAAACAGCAAATTTTCTTTTTTGTTTCTCTTCTTCAAAAAACAATGCACAACTTGTACCACAATATTTGAAAAAGCTAAAAACACTTCAAAATATTAGTTTTGTATATATATATATATATATATTTATATTTATATTTATATCTATATAATTTGCTTTTTTTCATATTTCAAACTGCTGCCGTGAGTGTGTGAGTGGGTGATGGAGGCCCAGGGAGATCCCCATAGAGCCACAGTCTGAGACACAAACACAGGTCGAGCTGTTTTGACAGGCTATGGCAGCTCTTGACAGTTTATAACACACCATGCATATGATCCTGGCTTCTCTAAGCGTACACACAAAGACTGTATGCAACTATGTCCTCCACACTCTCACACGGCCTCCACAATAGAAACAAATAGAAAAAGAGCATGACTGCGGAATGTTTCACCCCTGGACGTACAGCTATCTGTCGAGCACCCTCCTCTCCCCGACTCCCCGCCGTCCTCCAGGGGAGCAGGTAGGGTGTGTGTCTGTGCTTCTAGCCCTTCTCAGGGTGTAAGTGCTTCAAAAGCCAATTTTTGTCCATGTTTATTCCTCCATACTCCTACACGACCTATGATTTCAAAATGAGTTAATAAAAAAACAAAAAAACACTAGAGCAAGTTCAAGTCTGGGTGACTCAGTCATCAATCGTTAGTGCACAGTATCTCCTCTGCTGTCTAAAGCCAGACGGAGACTGTCTCTCTTTCTTTTAGCTACTGACAGTACAGAACAAGTCTTTGTATTAAAATAATTTAGAGTTTGAAATTAAACCATTCCTTCTCCGTCTCTTCCTTTTGTGGTGAGATAGCACTTAAAAAATTGCACTTGGAATCAAGAGCCCAACTCAACAGCCACTTCCATGTGTTTATGAAATATCTGTGTCCTTTGTGATGTTTCTGTGCGTCTATGCTTATGCTGTCTGACCTCTGACATTTCAGTATGAAGACGTCCCCTTCCTTCTCTCAGCAGGAGAAACTAGAATACACAGCGACTTGTGTTTCACTGGGACACTTTCAGCTTTGAAAACATTCGATCATACCGACACCTCCCCTTCCCTCTTTACTAAAAAGAAGTCCTCAGACTGGATGAGCCAGGCCAAAACACAGATAAACAGTACTCATAAACCTTGGAGTTCTTTCTTTTTTTTTTTCTGGATGAGCTGCCACCCAGACGGAGAGAGGACAATAAAAAGTAATTTTTCCGTTGTCCATCTCAGCCTCATCATCCTCCCCCACATGAGAAATACAGGAGGATCAAATAAAAAGTGGTAAAGAGTTTGAGTAATTGTCTTTTATACTGGTGAAAAGCGTTTAGTTGGTTGTCCGTTTGAGTGAAAGGCGCTCTTGATTGGTTGTCCTGTTGAGTGAAAAGCATTTGATTGGCTCTCTCTGCTCTGCATCAGTCAGAGGGGAGTGAGTCTCTCTTCTGGATGTGTGTGCGTGCCCCTGGGGGAGCGGGAGGGGGGAGGCCTGAACAGGACGTGACGTGGGTTTTTCTCTGTGTTCAGCCCAGGCCATCAGTAGGGCAGAGTGTCCAGGAACCTGTCAATCAATGGAGGGGGCGGTACCAGGTCCTCCAGCTTCAGGTAGAAGATTCTCTGAAGGCCCTGGGTCCTCTGGGAACGAAGCTCTGCCCTTAAACCCAGAATACGACTCAGAGGGGGCACAGCCTTGGACGAGGAGGAAGAAGGGCCGCAACCCAGGTGGTCTCTGAGACAACAAATCACTTTATTCTGCAGCTCCTCAACCCGCTTTGAGTCCTTCAGACCTGGGACTTGCTCTGTGGATAGACAGAGACGTCAGAAGATTAATTCATTAAACAGCAAAAATTACGTTTGTGGAAAAAAGAAATACACACTCACACACACACATCAGAGCTCGTTTAGCTGACAGAGGGTTAGCGACATCTTCTTTTATATTGAATTCCACCTCATTACCCTGTATGGCTAATGTTCTTAACAGGCCTTAACCTGTCTCACTCACTACAGATCAATACACAGTCTAACCTAATAAGCCCCCTGCACACTGTGCACACACACAAACAATTATATATATATATATATATATATATATATATATATAAACATTTGCACAGACACAATTAGTCCCTGCAATTTAAGACACTGACAGAAACAAAAGTGCTCAACAATTAGCTGATTATTTGGCCCTGTGAGCAGCCAAATGAAATTAGAAACACACACACACTGCTGCCCATAGCAACTCCAATGGCACCCGTACCAGGCTTAATGTGACACTAACTCATTCTACAGAGAACAGGGTGTCCAGCCCCACACACACACACACACACACACACACACACATACACCAGCCAGGCTGTGCTGCAGGGAGGCTGTCACTAAGACCAGTCTCACTTTGAGGTATCCATTATCTGAAGTTTATTTATTGTTTGTTTATGTGACTCTTTTGTTTGTTCTGGGTTTGCTGCTGCAGAGTCACTCCAGCCCTCCTTTCACCACGGCTTTCAGACCTCTCACACACTCTCTGTCCGCTCTCCCTATCCCCTCTTTCTCTATGTGCGCGAGCTCCTGGGGAGGGATCGATGACTGCCTTTCTGCACAGGCCACTCTGAAGCGGTCGATGGACTGGTGGCTCTGGCGGCCCTGTCGTGGCAGTGCGCTGTGTGCTTTGCCTAGGTGGCAGAGCGCCACTGAGAACAGCATAGACGCCATTCCAGAGCTGTGCTCCACGGTGGGCTGGTCGATCAGGCACAGAGTTAAGTGCTCCCCCAGAGAGTGAGTATGGGGTTGGAGGGCTTAGACAGAGGAAGAGAAGGTGGAGGAAGAGGAGGAGGAGGTGGCGGGGGCAGGGTGAGGTAAGGAAGCTGAGCGTAGGGGGAGGGGTGTTTTACCCATTACACATTTATATACAGTTTCTGACTCTGACGAGAAAAAAAATGAAATGTGAACACTTAATTGCACAGGCGTCCTCTGTCACCTTGGGCTACATTTGTAATTGACTATTTCTAATGCATTTCTAATGTACTTTACTGACTCTTGTCTCTTCTGTTAGAAAGCTGTGACTCTCTGTCCATTTTTCACAGATGCATGCTGATTAGAGGGCCAGGTGTGTGGCAGGTGCAGCAGGTGCTTCTGGGTATCGGGTTCTTGTTTCAGGCAGAGATGTGTGAGACGCATGCACATGTGTGTCTTTGAGCGTACGTGTGACTTTAGTGGATGTATCCACCTGATCGCTGTCACATTGAATCACCCACCGGCAAAGCTCTGGACAAAGGAAAGAAGGTGTGTGTGTGGATTTGTATCCGTATATTTTACGCAAAAGCAGCTCGTATGACTGACAGTGTGTGTTTGTGCGTAGCGAAGAGGGGCAGCTGACTTTGAAAGCAGTCTGCTATTTTTGTTAATGTCATACACGCTGTATCTTCTAATTTTATTTTCACCTGAAGGGGATTTTGAGATTTGAAGTCTGATGTTATTGGCTTGTGTTTTTACCTGTGAGAAGTACGAGGGCAGCCAAGCAGGCGAAGGCAGAAGCATCCAGGTTTAGGCTCTGGAGGTGGGTGGAGAAGTCCCGGATGGAATCCAGCCATTCTCCGAACCCACGAAGGCACTGGAACCTGTGCAGCACCAAGCCGTTACAGAAGACTAGTTTATCCTCTGAAAGCATCGACCTGAGACACAGAGAGAAAAGGAGATGAAGACTCTGGTTAGAGCTCTCCTCCAATCAAACGCTGCATTTTCCCTCATGTATTGTAAAATATGGCTTGAGATACTGGGGCAAGGAAGCAATTACAATAAAAACAATGAGAAAACCTGGCAGTATGCACACTCACACACAAACGGGACACACATCAAACACAGGCATGCAGCTGATTAAGGTTGTGTTTTCCAAATTATAGCATTTTAAAACATTCCTGTGTTTCCTTTCGGCAGGGCGGGGTGAAGGGTTAGGGCAGAGGGCTGCTCTGTGCGTGTGTGTGTGTGTGTGTATTTGCAGATAGGTAAACTGCTATGGCTTTAATTTGCCCAGGCTGTGGTGTGCAGTGGAAACACAAAGCCTTAATGAGGAAATGAAAAGACTTCTCAGATGTATTTAGCCATCAGTTACTCACGACACACAACATCCCACTCCTTTACCATCGAGCAGAGAGGGAAAGAGAACAAGCAGTGAATGAGGGAGGGCTATTACTCGTCTTTATTAGTGCCCAAAAGAAGTGGCTTTCTTCAGAGAGCTGGTAAAGTGTTTAAGTTGGTAGATCTCAAGAAGACAACAATGGGTTGTAGAAGGCTAAGAGAGATGGAAGATGTAGGACGAAGGAAGAAAGTGTTCATTTGAATAACAAAGAGAGAGAGGGGGAAAGACAGGAAGCCTCAAATTACACCCTGCACAAACATTGGTTAAGAAGTTATGAGAAGAGGATGAAATACCATTTATGTCTAATCATCCTTATCAAAACATCCTTACAGCAGAACACATGCACACAAATGCTCGCACATCACCAGCTCTGTCAATCATACATTAAAAAGATCTTTCCACTCTTATACACACAAACACAAAAACAATCAGTACTAGCCGCCAGGGCAAAAATGGTCATGCATGAGCAGGAGAGAGGGGAGAAAGAAGTAAGAGTGGTGGTGGTGGTGGGGTTTAAATAAGAAGCAGGGATGGATGCAGGTGTTGGGAGAAGGTGGAAGTGGCTTTCTTGACTCTTCTGATATAGTTTTTTTATGCTGATGGTTACAGTAGTTTGACTCCTGGAACCTTAAATGGCTTCAGTGTTTATGCAAACTATAGCAGTTTAAATATTCTACTTCCAACATAATGGCTGGAATTTGGTTTGTAAAACAGAAGAAAACTATATTTTAAGTATCATAAACTTTGCATTACAATAAAATATGAAGCCAATTCACTCTAAATGTCTCAGAGTCTCAGCTGACAAGGTCTGCATTGTCCTGATTAAGTAAATACCCCTCTGGTGCACCAAGCTGGTGAAAAACAATACTAAGAGATATTTCAAAATATTGTTTGACCCTTGATAGTAGCACATGAGCAAAACTACACAGACAGGCAGGCAGACAAGCAGCCGGGCAGATGCACACACACACACACGCACACACACAGCTGGATGTCTGCCACACATTCCACTCACCCCTGACTACACTGTCACCACGGTAATCAACCAATAACCACAGAAACTGTTTAGCAACGGGGTGCTTACAGCAATGCCGGCCCAGAAGAGCGGTCAAATTTACTCTACACACACTGAGCACACACACACGCACACTCACAAGCATACAGACATACACTTGCTCGGGGGTCTGCAAGGCATCTGAGTTCAACACAGGGTCAATGCAGGGCTGCATCAACAATGAGATAGGAGCGTGGACCGCATCCTTTGCTCTCACGGAGGACGGACAAAGTAAGACAGTGCTGTGTTTGTGTGTGTTTTCCTCTGCGCCGTGGGAGTTTGGCTGATGGGAAGATGAGCAGTGTGTGTGAGCATGTGTGTGTTTGATAGAGTTGACCGTTTAGCATGAGTCAAGAGTACCAGCCTGATCCCCCTCCTGCTGGGACTGTGATGCCACCACCCATCCTCTACCCACCCTGCACCTGGACCTACACTGGGAGGAGGAGAGAAAGTTGGGATTCTACATCATCAGTGTGCGTGTGTGTGTGTAAGTGTGCTTGTGTGTGTGACTGTGTTGGTTTTCTGCCCTAGACGACAGCGCAGACAAAAGGATGAGCTTGTAGCCCAACCCCCCTCCTCCCCATAAATTTAACCAGCCAGATGCCTTACAAGAGCAGACCGGTAACCCAGGGCAATTCTGAGGCAAAGATGGGAAGGGGCAGTCATAGTGGCACCACAGGTATCCCCGAACGAGACACACACGTGCTCTCACACACACACACACACACACACACACACACACACACACCACTGGACGCATGAGGTAAATGAAGTCGATCACTTTTTTATTTGTCAGCTGAACTGAATATGCATTTCCTTCCATAACAGCCCTTTTCAGTTTCTCAGCTGACCAGCTTTTAGATGGAATTGATCCTGTCAATTCACAGTTCACAATGTTAGCACAGTTTTAGCCCGCAGAACACACACAGAGCTCTCTGTGCGTCAGATATCAGATGAACGGAGCGGAACTCTGTGGGTGTAGCTGCTGTCATAGCTACAGACTCCATTCATAATTTGCTTCATATGGCGATTACTCAGCTCCTCTCCTCCTACTCTGGAGATACACCAACACAGCAGCACACAGCTTTGCCAGCACAGTTACACACTGTACTGTAAATGGTAAAGGATATGAACTGCCTGTTGTTCCTAACACAATGTGAGATGCCAAATGAAGTAAAGTTGCTAATAAAGTCGTAGGTGTGTAATCCAAAACATTTAAATGTGTGCATATGGATGGAGACTTGTGCACAAGTTTAAAAAGTGAAATCAAATGTGTTAAAGTTCTCATCCATCTGCTTTTTTTGTTCTTGTACAAAACAGGCTGCATCTCCCCTCTCTTACCTGTGAGCCAATCGCAGGACAAACAGCTCCAGGAAGGCAGAGTCTATGAGCAGGTTCTGATCGTCGCGCTGCAGCTCGGAGAACCCGGGAAGCCGGTCAGCCCAGCATCGCGTGGTCTCCATCGAGAAGGTGAGCAGCCTGTAGAAGAGCTGGATGTGCTCGGCATCTGAGGAGGAGGAAGGAGGGTCGGCAGCGCTGAACTGTAGAGGAAGACAGAGATCAACTGCTGAATAAACTTCTGAACAAGCCATATTTATCACTGAACACATGCATTTCTCTATACCTAAAATGAAAAGTGGGGTGTTGGGGGGTACCTGGCTGTAGTCAAGGTCATGGGGTGAGCAGTGGGAATAAGCCCTGAGCAGAGCGGAGAGCAGGCTGAGGGGTGGAGAAGGAGGAGACGCTTCTGTCTGCAGGGGGCTCTTTGGTTTGGAAGGCAAGCGGCCTCTGCGCCCCTTCAAGCTATCAGTACGTACCACTGTGAACCAGAAAAAGAGAGTAGACAACGGGCAATAATGAAGAGGTTGTTCAGTTGAATCTGGTAATATTTATGCAGTGTGCACAAAGAACTTCTAACTGATAGGCTTGTTATCAGTATTTAATAGCGGTAGAATTATGACTGAAATGAGGCTTTTTTTCCACAGGAGCTCTCCAACATTCCCACAATCCCTATACAGGAGGCTAGTAGCCAGCAGGTGGCAGCGGAGCTATTCTAAGGGCTGTTAATAGAACATGTAGAAGTGTGTATGGTGTGTGGGTTTTTCAGTTTATGTGAGTGTGTGTATTTGTATGAGACAGGTGAGAAACCTCAGGGAAATGAGGGCAGTTTGAGTGCTACGCTACACATCAGCAAAACATCTCTGCTATGCAGCAACAGTCGGCTGTATCAAACGTGATGACACAAATGGAGAGGTGGAAAGTGTGAGAATCTTTGAGCAGGATGGTCACCTTTGTGTCTCTTTCAACGTTTTCAAAATCAACCAGATTCAGATGTTTAAAAGGTGACGGGCACTAATTGTGTGTTTTTTACTTTCTTCCTCCACCAGAGAGAGGACAATTTACTGCTCCATGGATGTGTGTGATGCTGCCACAGACCAGGTCATTACCGGTCCATTTAACTCTGATTGCAGAGACAAACTTTATCATCATGGACTGGAGGTCAGATTTGTGTTGCACCATCCTGGTGTGTGTGTGTGTGTGTGTGTGTGTGCGTGCGTGCGTGCTTGCCTGCCCGTTTAGAAAGATTTCCGTGGGTATTAGGTGTGCGGTCACTTCGTTTCTCTTACCTTCCTTCACCATGCCAACACTCAGACACTTCTGAAAGCGGCAGTACTGGCAGCGGTTGCGTCTCCTCTTGTCCACAGGGCAGTTCTTACTGGCCAGACACACATACTTGGCGTTTTTCTGCACGGTGCGCTGGGGAGAGAGGAAACAGGCATACCGATAATCAGCCTCCAAACACAATCAACCACCTAATATTTGATTTGTTTAATTCAATTTCTGTTTTTTTCCCCCTTCCTCATCAAAGAATGAAAGCAGAAGCTCGCAGGTCATATTTTAATTACGCGCTGAAAGGCGGCGGTGACATCAGTATAATTAGATAAAATTAATTTTCCAACAAGCCTCGCCTGCAGGAGGGACAATTTTATTAGCGCCGGAGCTGACAATGGAGACCGAGCTCATGGCGTGCAGAGGCGGGTCCCGCGAGACTGGGGGACAACGACCGCAAGAGCTGCCTGATCAGATTGTTTGTGAAGCTCGCGGGTCAGCTCGTGGCACCTCAGGGGCCTCTCGCATCGCGCCTCTCTCAATGGGCCCCGCGGGAGCTGTTTTCTCCTCGGCTGGCTCGCGCGATTATTACTGACCTTATTAAAATGAAATCAGAAACGGCCACGTGGGGACTCCCCGCCTGGACGAAAGACAACAGAGATGGTAGTGAATGTCTGTCCGCTCCCGTGCGCACAAATGGGCCAATCCCGTGCGCTTGGGACTGGATAAAGTTGTGTAAGCTATAAAGACAAAGTCAGCTGCTGTCAAAGTGGAGTAACAGCGCTAATGACTCAATGAAATCTTCCCTGAGTTAGACACTGGGTTAATTTCTTTCAAAGTTCCTTCATTTATAATAGTGCAGTGTGGGAATGCATGATAAGCCTATTTAAACTAAGCAGTTAGGTAATGATTCTTAAAATAAACAAACCACAGACATATACTATCACTGCTTGTGTGGGACAAACCCGGTGAGGCCCCCTGGGGCATGTTGCCAATCTTTACAGGCGTCTTTGACAGAAGGATTTAAACTCTTGGGCAAGCCTTTGCCTGTGGTGCAAATATGTTACATCGGAACAATTAGACTACATTTGCAAAAAATTACAATTAGCCTAAACTATAATTACTGTCATTTGCAAAGTGTTTACATTTTATACGCTGTCAAGCTGTGACTCCAGTAGTCCACTCAGGCAAGACAACAGAACAAACTGTAAATTAAACAAACGGAACACACGGAAATTGTCGCGGCCTCTCCTCTTCTTTAACGCATCATAACAAATAAATCCAATTAGGAACCCCTAGCGCCACACATGCCCGCGCCCCCGGGAGACCAATAACACACCAATTATTCCATGTGCTCCGGCGCTAGTGCGGAAGAGGCGCGTAATGGGCGCCAGCGCCGGATGAGAGTCGTTGCTTTGGCACCGCAGATCGCCGTGAATGTCTCCCTCTCATCCCTTCAATGGTCAGTGACCCGTGCGCAAGTGAGTAAGTTAGTTGTGGTTATTAATGTGGTTGAGGGAAAATAGCATCCGTTAAGTGGGAGTCCGAAGCTGAATGAGAGGCTGGATGACGCACAGAGCCTCAACATGGAACATTTATTTACACCTTTACAACTCTGAACCAGTTTAAAGACATTTTCACAGCCTTTCTTTTACATGTTGTCCAACAACAAAATCCAATTTACATGCCTGAGTTCTGTTAAGTTTTTGTGTGGAGTGATACTTTTGGATTAAGGAGGATAACTGTGACTCTTTTTTCTTCAAACTAATCTTTTGCAATATGAGCTTGTGTTTTTCCTGCAGCATATGGGGGTTGGGGGTTAAAATGGTGTAAGTGGAGTTGACCCTGGTGGATGGTTGAGGGTGAAGTTCTTCCCCTCAGTAACTTCAGGGTAATTTATAAGATAGCTGGTTCCAGTGAAAGCCTTAGTTTGAAATGATCAATTAAGGCTCTGATAAATCAAGCTCTCATGTGAGGCTGGCCTGTCTCCTGCTGTCTCCTGTCTCTCTCCACTGCTCTGTGTGTGTGTGTGTGTGTGTGTGTGTGTGTGTGTGTGTGTGTGTGTGTGTGTATGTGTGTGTGTGGTTGGGGCTCTTGTGACTTTTCTTTCTAATAAGCAGCCTGGAGCATGACTGGCGTCTCAGCAGAGACACTATGTATCAGAGCTAATACTGCGTAACTAACTAGTCTCTGATACTCATCAATGGGATGCCTCCATATGTGTGCAGGTGAACACACACACAAACACACACACAGTTCAAAGTATCTCAATATGATTATCAAATCTGTAGATCCTTCTTGTGCTCTACATTTAGGCCAGCCTGTCAGTGTTTGTGTATGAGTGGGTGTATGAGAGTGTTCTAGTTCTAGTTCAATTAATCTCATCTGTCTTGTAATTTATTCCGACGTTAGTGGCTTACTGTCACAATGAAGACAAAAAATGACTAATTTAAAATTTGTTTGGTATCAGAAACTGAAATTTCAGGGTGGCAGTATTGTTTGTGTGGACAGGGACTTAATTCAAGTGAAACAATGTTCAGTTAAATGTTGAGAGTCACAACTGAGGAGTGAGTTATACGCACTAAAAGCACATTCACAAATGAACACACACGCTTCCAGGAGCTCACATGCTGTGGGTGTTGTGGGGGCTGGATGGAGGCATGCCGAGGCAGATTCTTGACATGTAACATGTGCTAATAGCCTTGGCTTAAATTAAAAGCCTTTAGGGACTTTGTCCCCCCGTCTCCTCCCTCTGTCTCATATATCCCCTCCTCTCCTCTGCTTTTTAATCAGACCTTTCTCTCTCTGTCTGTACAGGAAGTGAAAGGGTGGTTTGTAGTAAAAAAAAAAATGTATCGCTGAGTTGATTTTATTGTTTTCTTTATGGAAATAACTTGAACTAACTTTTATAACCTGGTTCAAGTGCTAAGGCATGCACATATGCATAGATATGTATGTGTATGGGTGTTCATCTGGTTGCATTTTTTCCCCTGAATGAATGAAATGATCAACTTATATGTATCATATATGCATTTAAGTGATAAAGTTATGTGTGTGTTACCATACAGCTTGTTTTTCAGTCTTCTTTCACATCTAGACTTCCACTTCCCAACCGTTCTATGACTTGCGTGTTGTGCAAGCAATGGAAAATAAAAATTGTGAGCAATGAACTGAGCTGACCGTGTATTTTCACTAATAAAAGCACATCTAATGTAACTCACCAGGTAGGACAGTGGGTGCATAAAAACAGGTCACTTTTTAATGTTATTTTTTGTTTCTTGCATAATGTTTGTATTATACTAACTGAGATCTAGTTTTTCATTTAAAAAAATCTAATTCTGAATAGGTTCACTAAATTAATGGAAACCAGTGAATGGACTACATTATTCTGCCAAAGTAATAAACACAGGAAAAACTAACTACTTGTTTAAGAGCTAAAATTAATTTGCAGTGAAAATGTGTTTCAAATTGCACTAATGAAATAACAATAATTTACAGAAAGCCTCTGCTATGGTTTAATGTGTAATAACTATTCAGGGATAATTAAATATAATCAGGAAAATATTTTTAGGGGACAAAACCATCAGGATAATGGAGTTAATGTGCCTGATAATATGAAAAAGAGCAGGTGTGTGAAAGGCATGTTTCAGTTTTTGCTGCTGCATCCTGGACTCAGCGTGTAGCAGACTGAGAAACATGTACATGCTACCGTATGAATATGTGGTTGTGTGCATATGTTGTGTGTGCATGGTTGGTTGCATCTGCATGTGTGTGTGTGTGTGTGTGTGTGTGTGTAAAGGAAACATAGTGAGGTTTGACAGGCTGTGTGGCTGCTGAGTGCTGCAGCAAGCAGACAGCCCGCGGCCTGCTGCCACCAGACGCTGCTTTCATTAATTACTAAATAAAAACAAATTGTGAAACTAATTGAAAAGAATGATAATTCATTTCCACCTACCAGAGGCATTATTCAATTACCTCTGTGTTTGCACCCTCCTTCTTGCTGTCTCTTAATTTCACTCGCTTGTCTCGTGCAACCAATAGAATGCTTAACAAGTGTGCCGGAAAACGTAGGAATTCAAAAACTGTGCAAAGAAATTACTTCATTGTCACTGAGTGTGAATTTACTGTAATTTGAATGAAGTATTGTACCACATGCACGTGTCAGAGAAGTTTGTTGTTATGTCTATATTGTGTTTTATGACTTGCACAAGAAAAAATGAAAAATCTGTCTGACTAAAAACCGTCTCTTGGTGATGTTAAACTATGAGTCGTATGTGTGAGCACGTGCGCGATAACATGGGATGTGAGACAGCGAGTTGAGAAGTGCTAGATTGAATCATTTGACGGACCAAATCTCAAACTGACTCATATCGTCCCAAGAACTATGTCAGTGAATTGTGGTCAATTTTGTGTCAACTGATTCACTACAAACACGCTGAAAGGAAACTGTGATTTCAAGGATGATTCCTTTTCCACTGGACTCTTACAGCACTTAATTTCTGAGTGGCTGAGCATCAAGCATGGAGGGCACTTTTCCCTGTTTGTCTGAGTGAGAATGTGTTTTTATCATCCTGTGTTCTCACGTAACACAAGCAATCGCACATATATATACACACACACACACACAGACCTTGCATACACACGCTTTGCCCACTTGGTTGCTGGGAGAGACGACCCCTGTGGGTGTGTTGTGCTTTTCATAATGACTCTAAAGACGATTTAGAGAGCGCAGAGAAGTGTGCAGAGTGGGAGAGAGGCAAATGCAATAAAATAGTTTCAAATGAACTACGTCAGTCAGTTTGCAGCTAGTTCACAGATACTGGGTGGTATTTTAAGGTGGATTGTCAGTTATGTATGTGAGTGTGTCTGTTGGTGGGACTAAAGGCTAAAGGTGGACCATGTCTTATTAGAAACCATGAGATCCAATGATATTTAAAACTTAGAGTAACTCCAGAAAAGTACAGAGTTGAAGTTTTAAGTTTTGATGATGGTTTTAAAGTAAAACTAAAAGCTTGAAACTGCACCAATGCAACTTGTTAGCTTTGAATGGTATTTACCTTGAAGAAGCCCTTGCAACCCTCACAAGTGCGTACGCCGTAGTGCTGGCAGGCCGCATTGTCCCCACACACTGCACAGGTGCCCTCTCCTTGGGGGCCACGTGGGGGAGGCGAGGGCAGGCTGTCTCCTAGTAGGGGGCCACATGGCCCAAGAGCCAGGGAGCGGAAGGCGAGGCTGCTGCCCCCGGCCCCACGGTGCAGCTGGTACATGGGCTGCTCCAGGGGTGGACCGTGATGATGGGAGACAGAGGAAGAGGAGGACGAGGAAGAGGAGGAGGTGCGAACCAGTCCCCCACCCAGACTCTCGTAACCGCCGACGCTTCCGCCACTGTGGGGCGGCGAGTGCTGGTAGAAGTGCGGAAAGCGGGGCGACTTGAGGGGGCCTGTGTCCATGCTGGAGCCAAGAGAGTGAGGGTGTGACGGAGGGGCCAGGGGGTGCTCCTCCCACAGGAAGGAGGAGCCAGGCTGTGGCGGCAGGGATGGGGTGGTGGGTGTGGAGGGGGGTGACTGTTTAAAGTACATGGCAGAGGAGGACATGGTCTCCAGTGGCGGGGCAGTTGGGTAGCTCTCCTCCTCCTTTTTGATGGTGGGCCTGTGAGGAGGCATCTGGTAGAGGCAGGAGGACTTGGGCTCGTAGCTCCCCTCCACAAAGACGTTGAAGCTGGGGAGGGAGGTGGTGGCGGCGGCAGAGATATCACCACCACCCAGGTCCAGCTTGGTGTAGTCAGGAGTCATGAGGTCAGAGCTGTAGCTGTCGCCCTGGTAACTGAAGGACTGGCCAGAGTAGGCTGAGCCTGGAGGGGCGGGCCCGTACTGAGCCTGCACACAGGGCATGTCTGCTAGGGAGACAGAGCACACACATGGGTTAGAGCTGCGTGGCACTTCAGACCACATGTACTCCAAAAACGTTTCATTCACAAAGGATTTTTATGGTGTTAGTAGAGTACAGCTGAACGGCAACAATCACTAGTCAGTGAGGAAAGTTTAATGACGTATTAGTTAACCTCTGATTTAAACAGAAAAGCAGGACTTCGAGAAGAAGATTGCCCACAGAAGCACAGTACAGGAACAACCCGACAGTAAATCTACAGGATACAGGCAGACTCTGCTGGAGGCACATGCACACAAGAGTAGTGCTCAACAGGGTCAACAATTAAACAGTGAATGACTAAAAAATTCTGCACAGCTCTATTGCAACAGGCAGTTAAGCTCTTGAGGTGTCAGAGAGTTTGCTATGTTATAAAAGTCTTCTGAATGCACCTTTCAAGGAATATGAAAAACTTTGAACAAATCTTTCCATTTACTGCCATTTACTCAATTTCCTGCTTTAACACTTACTAAATAAGTAAAGTAGAAGTATTTGGAGCACGCACACACACAACCTCAGACCCTGCTGATTCTCCCACAGTTAGTTCAGTTAGAGTGCGCAGTACTGAAGCAAAACAGTCAAAGCAAAGATCCAATCCGCAGTGTGACGAGTGTGTGTGTGTGTGTGTGCGTGTGAGTGCAAGTGTGTGTGTGGGTGGGTGTACTCTGGTTAGTCAGATGGCAAAGCAGATGAGATAACATTAAATAATAATGGAACCCCATGGTGGTGCTGGATGCTTGCTGTACAACCCACACACACACGGACACACACACACACACACACACACACACACTCAGACACAGATTTTTCCTCTAACTGCTGCAGACGCCAGTCGTTAGGCCATGTCTTGCATTTTCCCCTTGATTTAATTCTGCCACAGTCACAGCATCAGGCCAGCACCTCGTCATCTATGTGTGTGTGTACTACATGGTCTTGTCTTATCAAACCCCTTACGTAATACACTCCACCTGCGATTGCGTGCGTGCTCCTGGGCGTGCACGTGTGTGTGTGTGTGTGTGTGTGTGTGTGTGCAGCATCATGAAGTGTGTGTGCGGGCTAATCAGTCATGAGTGTCAGCGCAGCCAGGATTTTGTGGTGTTTGTTCGTCGCTCCCGAGCAGGGAACTGTCAACACAGCGCTGCTCCCATTGACGCCCAGCATGCGTGAGCTCTGCCGTAATCGCTCCCGTTCCCCGCGCGTCATGTTTGTCTAGTCAAATACGGGACATCTCGGGTCCTGCTGCTGTTAAAGCACTCACAAATACCTCCATCCAAACGGACTCACTCAGGCTCGGTCAGTACAGACTTTTTCATCATTTTCATTTCGTTGTCATTCATGGCTCGGAAGCAGACAGAGTGACACATTAATTTCAGCTGCTCTAACTCCAATTAAATTATACCTGAGGGGCAGCAAGCGTTTTGGCTGTGGGGGCTCGGAAAACAAAAGGATGACTCAAGCGTTAATTAAGTAAAAGAAAGAAAAAACAATACGAGGGACACACATCTAGGCCTACATAACTTTATTTGTGTATTTGTTCATTCTTTTATTTAGGCCTATTTAATTGATTAAGAGTATTTATTATAACCAAGAGACAAAAAGTCAAAAGAGAGCTGACCTCTCAGACTGGACCAGGTGGGAAAAAAATATAATAAATCTTTAATTTAATTTAATTATAAAATAATCCCATGCCTAAAACCACAATATTCTTGGGTAATATTAAAGTTCAAGTATAAATTATTTTCTCAAAATTCACTATTACGTATATCAGCCACAGCATATGCAGACAGACCTACAGTGTGTCTCAGTGGGAATATCAAGCTGCAAGATTTTTTTTTAAATTGAGGATATGAGTCAAGCTGTAGGCCTACGTGTGCTTGATGTCATCAAGGTTTTTTTTCTTCTACAAGTGACCAGCTCTTCAACCCACATGGAAAAACTGCAGCATTATGGGCGTCATGGGGCCTTTCTGGGCTATACCTAAAGACTTTTGCAACTGAGCGGGCATCAGAGGAAGAAGAGAGGCACGAGAGAAAAAGGAGAACAGTACAGTGGTGAATTTTGTGGCTTTCTGTGTTGTGTCAGTATGACCTACTGACACAACACACAGCCTCAGATCAGTGTTGGGCTTTAGTGTGTGCATGTCTCTTAGGGGTGTTTAAGACTTATTGCACCTGCCATATACAGTATTTTAGCAGCAGCTATGTGCACACATATATCTTTAATAGGTTTTCAGCTGATGTATGAGAAGAGATGGAAGATAAAAAGGATGAGAGGCAGAGAAATGTTGTAAAACAAATACAATATTAATAGCTGACAGTTACTTTGTTTGTCTGTGTGTGTGTCACTGTCAGGTGAGGAAAGAAGCTTTTGATGAGTTGTTTTATCATACACACATAAAGGCATATGCACACACACACACATATATATATATTTTCATCACTAATAATATTCAAGATGTCAACATGAACCAGCATGTGTTCAATCTGCCAATAACAAGCACCCTTATCCTGAGAAGAACCTGTAAAACCTGCACTTGTGTCTGCAAACGTCTCATCCTCTTCGATGCGTTACATTTGGTGGTGTGCCTAGCCGTCACTCAGTAACACACACACCCATGCTCACAAGCGTGCACCCTCTCTCACACACTCAGCAATACAAATAGAATTGTATCAGTTAACTTTTATGTCACTGAAGCAACTCCATAGGAAAACCTTCTACACTCCAACAC
This sequence comes from Maccullochella peelii, assembly GCA_002120245.1. Classification (NCBI taxonomy): domain Eukaryota; kingdom Metazoa; phylum Chordata; class Actinopteri; order Centrarchiformes; family Percichthyidae; genus Maccullochella; species Maccullochella peelii. Next base: position 58,479 of record LKNJ01002481.1, read on the forward strand.
CACCATCAGATTGCCTTTATCACAAGCATGTGTGTGTGTGTGTGTGTGTGTGTGTGTGTGTGTGTGTGTGTGTGTGCAAGCAAGAGGGCAGACAACCCAAGCAGAGTCACACACATGTGATGCAGCATAGTGAGGCGAAGGGAAACAGTCTCTAACCTCGAGGTGTGCATTTCAACTGGACAAACTGCAGCTGTTCCAATAACTGAGCGCGCTTGTTCATTGTCAGAATGCCATAGATCTAACAAATAAAAACATGAAGTTGCAGACATAAATACAGAAACACAGGCTTTTTTGTCAGTGAATCATGAGATAAACTGGTTGAATTCAGCGGCCTCACACAATGAGTAAAGTGATTTTCATACATATGCACACATAAATACACACTCACACAAAGCACAAAGACACAATTACACCACCACTGACATATTTTAAATATCTATGGTTAAGCCTATTATTTGAGGCGTTTCTCGTTTGTTTCATTTATCAAGGACAGAGATGAAATTATGTTGAGATAAAATAATAAATAATTATAACTGAAACAACACAAAAAATATAGCCATAATTTGCCCTGTTTGAGTCATAAAGGCTTTTGAAGAGCTTGTTCAATCTATGACCTATGTGATTCGCCCACATCTTCTGGATTTAGGTGTGTCTGGTCTCAAAAGTCTCTTATTTCTGCCAGTCTGTCTAATGATTGAAATGTCAACTTAGTCCGCACTTGCCAACCGACACACAAACACACACATACACGGCACACGAGCTGAGACTCACGCGGTCAAAGAAAAGATCACCATGCATGTTCATAAAACTATGATTTGCCATTGAATTATATGAGCAGACAGAAGAAATTAGATTAGATAAAATATAGCCTGTCATCTAAGTTAAATTCTGATTTAACCCCCAAGTTGACAATAGACTTTTCAGGGCTGTTATGCATTTTTCCCCACAATAAAACATAACCAAACACCTCTCACACCACAATTGGTGCACAAAAACCTGAGCCACTTACTACAAAAGCATCAGCTGAGAAAGGAGATAAAGTTGAGAAAGAAAGAAAGAACGAAAGAGAAAGTAAAAGAACTGATGAAATTGAAAAGGAAGGGCTCGGGTCTGTACCTGGTGAAAGAGCTTCGCGCTGAATGGTGCTGGGTATCCGGGATTGAGGGGTGGCGTGGCTGCGGCCGGGACAGGGCTCCTGGAGCCGGGAGGAGTCGGCGGGCGTCGCAGAGGAACTGTCCGATCGCCGGGGCTCCGAGCTCGGCTGGGCGCGCTCTTCCGAACCTGTGTCTAGAGGAGAGATGTCTGGGTTACAGCCAGTCATGTGGCGGCAGGCTGAATAAAAAGGTGGGTAGAGTCCTCTCCACTCAGCGATCATCATAAGGTCACAATATAACAAACGCGATCACACTTAGAAGTAACCATTAATCGATGTTTTACTATTTTTCCCCGATAAGCATTGCCTTCCCACACTTCATTTAGCAGGTGAGGTTGGACTTTACAACATTCCTAACATCCCAAAACATCTGAGCCCAGAGAAATGTTGCCACAATTTAAGTATCAATTTCATTTTACACTAAAAAGAAATAATTATTTTCGAAAAATCTAATGTGACAGATGAAATCAGTAAATCTGATGAAAAGAAGCAGAAAGATGAAAGTAGGCTACATGCAAACTGCTGTGCGCACATCAGAACGAGATGCCAGTCGCCGAAACGGTAGAAATCATTGCAATTATCCATGTAAATCCATAGGAACACAAAGTAAGAGGAAGATTTACGCATATAAATTAAACATAGACCAATTTTGGCATTAAGTATGACACTGAATCCATGCTACAAAGAGAATATTATGAACCACAACTGAGGACTTTTAGCTCATATCAAGACTTACGTGGGCGACAAGTTTCATTCTAACAGTATGCTGTGCTCCCTTATAATACAGTTTTAATTTTGCGCTACAAAGGATAAATTCAACCAGGCTAAAAACTGTACACAACTTCTACAAATACAGACCTACAAAAGTGACAACTTTTAAAAAAGCAGTATGTGCCAGTGCCTCCAGCCCATTGCTTTTCTTGCCTCTGATCACCACCGCATCCGCCTGCTCAGGGTTCATCCAGAGGGAGAGAGAAATCTGGAAATTCTGGAGAGTCGGACCTGAAACCAAACCAGCGGACTCCTGTGCGCCGTGTGCCTCCAACTCCTTCTCACTGCAGCAGGGCGCACTGTGGCCGCCGGATTTCAAGGCCCAGAGCGCCCCCTTTCTGTCACACACACACATACACACGCACACACACTTTCTCGCTCTGCCAGACCCTCTGGGATATGGTCAAGTCGAGAGACCACTCGATCGCCCAGTATGCATCTCAATACTGTGTGTTGACAAGCCACAGCCCCCATAACCGACGCTCAGGGCTACAGGCACCTGCAGCCTGCTGTCGTCTTTAAATCTTTGTGTCAACAGATCAAACTCGTCCACTTGGTTTTAGATAGAGCAGCCACTTTTCTCCAAACTCTGGACTTAGGAAACAGTGGGCCTATGAACTCTTTTGATTGTTCCTTGGTCAGGATATGGCTTTTATACAAATGTAAACGCCTCACGGATCCTTCAGTTGTGTTGAAATAAAGAAAAAAGACAAACCAGAGTAAACAAACAAGTCAGGCTGTGTAGCATTTATTGAATTAGGGTTGATTTGGAACAGTTAAGCCATTATTCAATTCTGTGTGGAACCATTTGCGTGCAGAAAAAATCTTTATGCCTAAAAAAAACTAGTTGGTTCCAGCAGCAACAGAAATAAGATATTCTTTGATACAAGAATAAATAGCCTAATTTTTATCGTTCTTATCACAACTTTTGTGGGGGGTTAAAGGACTGAAAATAAAGTGTCATATTCATTCATAAAAAAGACAAAAAAATATTTTTCTGCAAAGTGAGACATTCAATCTGTTTTTATTTCTAAATGAGCAAACGGGTCCCCTCTCGCTTTCTTCTCAGGCCGAGACGGTCGGTGGGGCTCTGGCCCTGCGCTCACCGGTAACCAAGAGAACCACATAAGAGCTGCAAAGCACGCGCCCCGGAGCGCCGGTAGCCCCCGGTAGCCCCTCGCACCAATAACCCCGGACAGCGCGAGGCTTCCAGCAAACAGAGACAGAGAAAAGGGAGGACATAAAGGAGAGACCAGAGAAATATGTGAGTAGCCTACTGTAAATCAGCCCTGAGAGGGAGACTGTCAGAAGTGCCTGCGTGCGCGGCTGCGTGCGTGCGTAAAACGGAGTGTGTGAAAGAATGAAAGGTAAAATCAGCAAGTTGGTCAAGTACCTCAGTAAATCAGCAGTGGCAGTTTCTAATGACAAATTACATGGGTAGCCCAAAGCCTTGGCAGCTGATATAGAATACAGTGCCTGTGTTGTCATCAGATGTCTCTAGGCTCTCCTAGAGACATCTGATGACTTCAGAAATTTGATGTGGGTTTATAGTGAATGGATGACGGTGTTTTTCCTGTGATCAATGGGAGGAGAGGCCGTGTCCTCACAAAGACAGTAGACAGAGACATGCTGACATTTGCGATTGGCTACCAGTCAGGCGACAGCTCAGACTATAGTCTATGGCTGGTGTATAGCCTATAGACAAACACACCCACTTTCCCACAAACACACCGTGCAAATCTTCTAAATCACCAGTAGCCTACAACCTCCCCAGAAAATCCTACATGATGATGGAAACAAACCAAAAACCCACATGGCATGAAATCAAAGAGCTTTAACTCTCCTCTCTCAGCTCCTGTCTGAATGTAGGTTAGACTATTCTCCTCTCAGACCATTAGTGGGTCTGACTCCACTATTCATTGTGTGAGTGAGAGGCATCTCATTTCCATGACAACCAGAAAGGATATGATAGGCCTACCTTCCCAGCGCAAATTAAATTCTAATTCAGCTTCATTTGCTCTCGGAGACACCACACACACGGACAGACAATATGAGCAGCTGTACGCGTATTGGAGCTTGACATATCAACAGGTTAGACGCACAAAGTTGGACAGACCAGACACAGATGATGAGAGTCTAAATTCAACACGAGATAGGATTTAGGTAATATAAACACGCATAACCACAGCTGAGGGTTAATATGTTTTGGTTCTGTATGAGTCTGGTGATCTAACAAGTACGCAATACGGAAGAATATCATAGACTCATTCATTCAAAATTTACTTACTGGTTTGCTGTAGCGATTCCGTCTTTACATGTGGTAATAACCTCGCATGAAGTATCCTATTTCCATCCAGAATAATCACCAAGAGTCGAAGTAATGAAGAGAAAAAAACAAAAAAACAAAACTCTTAGTAATATTTCAGAAGAGCGGGATTCATCGGCGACATAAAAAAGTTTTGAGTTCTTCTTACTTTTTCTAAAGTAGCCTACACAAAGCCGAAAATGAAAAAAAAAAATCAAAAACTCCCGGGTGTGAGGAGTGTGTCTGCGTCCGTTCCCGTGAGCTGAGTGTTGTCAGTGCTGATGTGTGCTTTGCAAAGTGTGGAGTTGTAACGCGGGTTTGTTTATGTGCGCCGTCTGAGGGGAGAAAGTCAAATAGTGCATTTATGTGGGCTCTGCCTCCACATAGAGTGATTGGTATGCGCTACGTCAATGTGACGCCATGGGAGAGGTGACGTCACTCAAAGTAGAGCTCCCTCTCTCTCTCTCTCTCTCTCTCTCTCTCTCTCTCCCCCTCTCTCTCTGTACAGTAGCTTACCAGACACATAAGCCCCGTGAGCCGTGCCAGAGACACAGAGAGAGAATCAGAGAGAGCGAGGAAGAGAGGCGGTTGGTTTGATGGTTGCAGGGGAGGAAGCCAAGGGGGATCCGGCGGGCGAGCTTGCGCCTACTGTTTATGGCAGATAGCGCACACCTTGCCTGGGTCTTTAGTCCAAATGTTATACTTATCATTATAATGGAGAGTAATTGATTAAAACAATGTTAATATTAATGTGCTTGAAAAAATACTAATAAAAAAATCAAATCAGTGAGATATCACTTTCAGAAAAAACTTATCAGGTCAAATCACATGTTTGTCACCATCAACTTTTTCTATGAGAAAAGTATCAGTGGAGAAAAGTAACTAAGTACACTTCCCCAGGTACTGTATAGTTTTGAGGTACTTTACTTGAATATTTCCATTTTATGCTATACTCCTTAGGGACAAACTTTGCACTTTTTACTTCACTACTTTTATCAAGCAGCTATAGTTATTTGTTACTTTGCAGTTTAACATACAAAACATATATATCTTAAAAAATATGATGCATTTTTAAACAAAACAGTGTATACAATAGTTAGAATTCACTCCACCCTGGCCACAACTATAACATTAAAATGCTACCATGTTACTGAATCAATAATGAAAATCTAAAATTTTGAAAGGGGACATTTTGCATAATGAGTACTTTTACTTTTAGTATATTTGCGAAATTTTGAATGCCGGACTTTTTATGTGTAATGTTGTATTTTTACATTGTGGTATTACTAATTTTATTGCTTGTACTAAGTAACTGATCTGTTTATGTGCAGAAAGGGTGACCCTTCTCTGACCTTTGAGCAAGACGCTGAATCTTTGTTCTGTTTGTGTGTTTTCAGATGTGACAACAGGAAAATGATTGGTAATGTTAATAACATTTTAAAAAGTACATTCTGCATTATGCCAATGTGTCTTGAACAGATTGTTGCCTGTACTTCGCCTCATGCTTCCTGAGACACATGAGCCTGCGTGTGAAGATAGTCAATATGGACTCTGTGCCTTAAGGCCATAAGCCAATCATGTTATTTTGTCATGACACAGACCAACAAGCTGCACCGTCAAGTTGAATCATCTGATAGAATATCTGAATTGCTTCTTGTTGGCTATTTTTATGACCTTTCTTTAACGCAAGTTATTTAGAATCCCCATCCTAACAAGTCATTTAGCCCATTATAAGTCTTACAATGGGCTAAACAAAAAATATTTTTGTTTATTGAAATGATCCAATTAGATGATTTCACCCTTTTCACAATACAAATCAACTTATTTCAGTAATCTTTCTAAACCAAATGGCAGTGTCCAGCCTTATTCTGTCAAGACATTGACAATTATTTAAAGAAAAGTCCTGACACAAGGGCAATTGCAGTGGGAGTAAATGGGATTATCTCATCCTATTAGCAGAATATTTTTAATCAAATAAATTACACTACCTGACGTGTTAAAATTAATGTTTTTGTAACTTATACATAACATTTTATTTGCTCCATATATTTATAGTGTACTAGAAAATGCTGTATATAACCTAGGCTATAGCAAAAGTCCTATATAGCAAAAAAATGTGAATTTGACTCAGTCAGGGGGCCATTGCAAGTTGCTTAAAAATTGTGGTTTATCTTTTTATCTTATTTTTTCATAAATTTGGACAAGAGTGAAGACATAATTTGCCGGTCCACAGGATGTGAGAAGAAGCCCGCTTTTTAGCGTACTCAGCAACCTCAAAATTAAAAAAGTGCCTCCGGAGCAGCTGAGAACAATAATTCACAACAGCCAATCACGAGGCGCGTTTTTTTAAGTCGACGTCCTAATTCTGACCAATGATGAGCTCCGGGGGGCGGGGGAAGCCTTGACGCACTGAGACTTGTGATTGACGCAAGCCTTGTTACTAAATTTAGCACCTGGCCGGCGGAGGCAGAGAGCCCATTCATTGTGCCGGGCCCGACTATTTTAGCGTTGTGATTGTGATTCAGCCAAGCCAAATATAGTCGTAGACAGGTATTTTTAGCCGTAAAGCGCGTCCCCGTTTTCATTCGGCAAAGGCGACCTGGGCAATACAGTCACAGAAAGTAGCCACGGCTTCAAAATCAGCACACTCAGTGTTAACCTTTTATTCAGTAGGGGGATAGTTTTACAGTCAGTTGATATTGCCGCAATACCCAGAGAGAAACAAATGTAGGAGTTGTCGAGAGTAAATCTCACTGCCACAGGTTCTCTCTCGATCCGGGGACAAGGTTGGAAAAACGGGGGATGAAAAGACCGTAGACCCGAAGACAAATAGCCCTCGGTTCGTCAAGCAGACACATAAAACAGGTTTGTGAATGTGAGGGCTTCGCACAGCAGCGCTGCTTCTTCTTCCTCACCAGATGAGCACAGACAGGCGTTTTTAGCTGAGAGGACCGGTCGGGGGGGAAAGCACTGTACTCAGGCTACGCCGCTGCTGCTGCTGCTGCTGCTGGGGGAAAGGTGTAGCAGTCAGACCGAAAAGTTGTATGATAAAGGCATTTTAATAACGAAATACGTAGGCTACAGCCGTGAAAGTGCACACTTGTGACTTTAGTCACTCATGATAGGTTAATGTGCAGGCTACCAGTCTTCCCTGGGAAATCCCTCTCCTGTGTTACACATTGAAGCAGATCATCTCTGACCTGCAGAAGAGGACGCCATGCCTATGCACGTGTGTGCATAGAGAAAAGCCCTGTTTGTCCACCAAAACATACAGGCCCAACTTCTCCCATCAGTCAGTCATTTGCAGAGTTTGTTTGTAACATGCTTGAAGTGTGACTGGTGATTAATGCTGGCGAACTCTGGGCAGTCTCACAGTGCCAGGATCAGCTGCAGCATGCAAATCACATGCCACCAGGCCTCAGACTACCAGGGGCTCACTTGCGCACAATTCGCACTTGTTGAAACAGTTGTGAATAGTTTGCAGGATTGTTTCTTGGGGGTGAACTGAGCACTGGTTTTAAGTTTCTGACAGTGTAGGCACATACACTGCAGGGTGGATATTGCACCCTTCATGGATAGCCTTGTCTCAGCATCATCACTTTATTTTTTATCTGTTTCTCATGTGCTATCTTATTATGGCAATTTGCAATAAATTATAAATCAATGTAATTACATCCTCATGTTTTTTTAGGGCAATACATATCCAACAGACATAGATCACAAGTTCTTGTGCTGTTCTGTTCTCCCTCTTGTCAGAATTGGAATGTCTGGGTCATGCAGGGTAAACCCATATAAATGGATCATTTGTTTTAGAAAAGGGGCCTTCATAATTGTTTTATTAATGCAAATGAATTAATATTAAGTACTAATGCATGTTAATACCTTTTGTTGTTCATGTCCACTATCGGTGTCTATAAGAATGCTTAGGTCATGTAGGGTAAGCTTTTGTAAATGGATAATTTATCTTAAAAAAATAAGGCATTAATAATTGTCTTTAAGACTTATGAGTGTCATTGTTTGTCTCCTCTCTTCCCCGTCTTTGTGTTTCACCTGGTCTCTCTCCCGTTCTTCTTTCTGGCTGGTCAGGGTATCAGCTGCCTCGGCTGTGACCTCACCATGGTGATGTGTAAGCCAGATTAACCTGCTCTCTTATTCCACCAGACATGGAAGTGATTAGAGATTATGACCGTGTCCTTTTAATAGAATTGGACGTGTGGGTAATCAACTGCGTCCACCAGCTCCGCATGTCAGGTGACTCACTCGCACACACACACAAGTGCTAGGTTTTGTCACCAAGGAGGACATTGCATTGATTTACATTCACCCCAACCCTTAAAATGCTTATCCTCAAAATTAACTTAAACCTAATTTTAACCTAAAAACAAGTTATAAACCTAGAATTCCCCTGTAGGGTCTAAGCTTTTAGCTTTTTTGTCCCCAAATGGTAGGTGAGTCCCCTCCCCATAAGGTGACTGTGTAATATTTGAACCCTTGTATGACACTATCCAAATATTGATCCTGAAGAAAATGTACAACTTGTGTTTTTCTAAATAACATTTATGTTATAATATAGCAGTACATTTCCTCTTTTCATGTTGACTCTGCTCTTTAGTTTTGCTTCACCTTGGCTAAACATACACTTCCTGGCTTCATCGGGAACTATATCTCATCGGAAAGCTAGCAAGCGAGAAACAATAAATAATGGAAATGTAAAAGATAACTCTGCAACACAAACTGCCTTAGAGCAGAATTAGAAAGGCCATATTTCTTCATATACTTTGGCAAAAGACAGGTGGAACAGGAAAACGGGTGAGCAGTTTTAACTAACATTAAATTCCACAAGCAAAAATGATGAATCTATTTATCAAACACTTTGATGTCTGTACCCTCTATCCTTGTCCTCGCACTCACAGCCATTCATGCAATACTCCTTTTAATCAGCTGCTTTTATCCTTCCACCATGCCGTTTTTACAAACAAGAAAACTTGCTGAAGACAAGGTCAACCCCATCACGTTCTCTTACTTGATATTGGTCTTGCTTTGTTGCAGGGTAAAGTTCATTCCATGCAAAGTGGACAAGGTGGCCAATTTGTTCCAGGCAGCAAAAACATCTTGAATGAATGGTGAGTGAATTTTGGTATCACTGTTTTCTGCCAGACAAATTGAATTTTACAAATCAAATCAAATCTTTTGGTTCTTCTTTTTCTTCCTGCCTCTAAAACTAATTATCCAACAATAAAGAATTGCACTGACAGGTTGAGTGTCTGTTGCCTGTACTGAACTGTTAAACCTCTGCAGGCTTGTCAGCATTGTCAGATTGACAGAGGAAGTTAGGTCCTTTGCATAAAACATGCTTGTCACATTTAGTGCACAGTTGTAGTATATACAGTGGTGTAGCTTCTTTTGGCCTCCTGTGCTGAGCTGCTGACTATATGGTGGACATATTGCACTGAGACACTCTGAACTCTGGCTTATCACAAAGCAGAAGTGAAAAGTGATTGTGTCAGTTTGAATGAGCTCTCTATGTCTACGGCCAAGGCACCAGCACTCAGCGCTCTGGTGACACTGGAGAAAGAGTAGAGCAGAGAAACAGAGAAAGGCTTTTATCTCTGTGTCACCAAATCTGCTCCAACTGTACGTCAGAGTGCAAGCGAGAAGGGGAAGGGGCGGGGCTGCGGGGGAGAGGATTGCTGGCGCAATGGCAGGGTGCTCAATGGTGGCATTCTTCCCTTTCTGTGGGGACACACACACAGACAACACACACACACACACACACACACAGCCACACCAGGGGGATTCCCCCCGGGACTACCCAAGTGAAGTAATACAACCCATCACTGCCTTATCACACCAGTGCCCAAAGACAGGAGAGAGGAGTGTAGAGAAGTGTTTCCATGAACTACGGCACAGGAGCTGTACTGTATATCACTCAGGGATTGTGGGCCATTATATGATGTTATCATGATGTGTTTTTACACTTTTTAAAAAACATTTGTGTGTGTGTGTGTGTGTCTCGACAGAGGGAGAGAAGGGTAATGCACAGCAGCTTGTGTGTAATACTCTGTAGTTTCTCTCTCTTGTTTTGTGGCAGATTTATCACCTCTCTTATTATTACCCTTCAATGAAATTTGACAGCATGATTCACAACTTTGCGTAAATTTTGGAGGTAGCGTGGCAGTGTAAGTAAAACCCAGCCCCATGTTTGTTTTCTTTCTTTGTGTGTGCATTTATCTGTGTTCTTTTGTGCACTTGTTTTTACACTGGCAGTTTTACAAGACCTCCACCATGCATCCATACACTTATCGTCAAGGACAGAAGCATTATTAGTGTAATAGCAAGCAAATGTTGTGGGACATGTGAGTGGGATCATTTGCATGGTTCCAAAGAAATACATCCAGTGAAGCTCCAAGTGCACAGCATCTTATGCAGACATGTGTAGAGTCAGGGGTAATAAGAATGGAGGCTTGTTCTGACAGTAGTGAGAGGTCAGCTCAGAAATCTTTCCTGAAGCACTCATACAGAAGCTTCTTTAAGCACCGTATGAAAATAACAGTATATATAACCCTCTCTTTCTCTCACACACACACACACACACAAGACAGTTATCTCCATTAATAGCCAGTCAGCAGTTATGTTCTGGGGCGGAACAATTGTCATTCATAGACAGTATTCAACCAAATGGGTAACAGTATGTCGTTCCATGTTCAATTAGACTGTAATTAAAAGTAACATTTGTGTTGTGGGGTTTGGACCGTTAATGGATGACTACGGCAGTCATGTCGGTTACACACAGATCAAATGGGCTCTGATCAACAAGGATCCCATGTGGGTGATGGTGCACTCATGATGTGCAACCGTACATAATGCACATGTAAAGGTTGCTTATTCACATCCATAATAGGTCTTTGTCATTAATTTAGAGTCCCCCTCCACTCAGAAATGTTCTTTGCTTATTGTTACTTCACTTGCAGTTTGCAGAATGATGTATGTGCAGAGTAAGACACTAGAAGGCTTTTTTAATTTTCAGCTGTTAAAGGGGGAATGTTTCTCTGTGCTCGCCTTAAATTTGAGTTTAAGACATATACATACAAGCAGGATTTTGTGACATCTTAACTTGGAAGCCAATCATGGTCCAATATACAGCGTAAGAGGCATCTCGCATCCAGAAATTACACTTTTAAGATTAAAAATATTTAGCATATTCACAGGATTTTTCAGTGATGGAGAAGGAGCAGATGTAATTTTAAGAATGTTTAACGGGGTAGCTGAACTTTTTTGGGGAAAAACCTTAAAACATGTCCGGATGGGATCTTTAAACCCATGATGCTTGGTTTCCATGTTCTGAACCTAACTTTGTGTGCCACATGCAGTAGTTTGCCATGCTGCAAAAAAGAAAGACACAGAAAACACCCTGAAGACATTGAACCCAATGGAATTTTGACCTTAAGAAAGTGGTATTGAGCAGTAGCATCAGATGAAACATCTTCTGAGCACATGCCTCCCAGCTGGTCATGGTTTTGGACAATCAGTTATGATTCTGTGTCTGTGGTCACTTAGCCTACATCATCAAACAGAAAATCCTGTCAGTCAATATCTGTGCACCTGCCAATCAGAAGCCTGGCAGCTGACCTGTTGTTGTGTCACTAGGTAATAAGTTTACAACTTAACTGCCGGTCCTGAAATTAAGTGTGCGTGAGTGTAATTTGTAAGATAGTGTGTGGAAATATGTGAACAGTGGGTGTATGAGTCACCTTAGTGTAGGCAGTTGTTTAAAGGCCGGTTTCTAGGAGATGTCAGAAACAGGAACATGTATTAATATATAGTATGTGTCTGTGTGTTATTATGTGTGATGTGGTTTCAGCATTTGAGTTGAAATGTCGCAGGATTCCCCCTCTTAGGGTGTTTAGATTGAGATATCAGACAACAAACAGGCAAAATCTTCTCATTGCTGAGATGCAGTAGGTGTCTGCTGGAAAACACATGCTGAGTGGTGTAGCAAGTGATACAGGACTGACTGAATAAGTTTGGGAATTTTGGCTGCATGCAAAAGTGTGCATATGTATTTGCAATGTGTATTTGTGCTCGTGTGAGAAACAGTTGCCCTGTAGTTGTTCACATCTGGGCCCTGCTTGCTTTGGGGCAGACACTTGTGCCATCTGTCTGAATGCCCTGCACACCGCCATTAGTTTCACCTCTGCTCATTCCACTCCCACAACTGCAGCCCAGGTACCCGCTTGACAGCTTATAATTGTAGTTCGGGTTTACTTCATAATGGAGTGATGACATTTTGGGAGCTGAGTCAGTGTCTTCGTCGCCCTTCAGATATTCAACACTTGAGCAGAATGTGTGTGTGTGTGTGTGTGTGTGTGTTTGTGTGTGTGTGTATTCTGCAATTTTTACTCAACGTACGGGGTCTAAATATGTGCTTGGTGTTTGACGCTTTGCTCTGGCTCAGAGTAATGTCACTCTGGGTCACACGCTGACCACATGGGCATGTGCACGGGCAGACACACACACACACACACACACACACACACACACACACACACACACACACACACACACACTTACAGATAAACAAGTGGTTGCATTTCTGCATGAGTCACAGTCGTGGGCAGAGGTGGAAAGTTTCCTTGTTTGGGCTATTCCCCCCTGCTGACACTTTTGATACTTTTTTGAAGTATCTGATGTGTTTCTAACCGTTTCTAAACTTGAGGTGGACAGTGGATTCAGCTCATACCTGCTGAGACATCCAAACTACTTTCCCTCACTGCTCACTGACAGAAACACACATAATGTATTATATATATAATTCTTTAATTTAAAAATAGCAGTGTGAGGATACTGCTTAAAAATGAATAGTTTAATTCTACCTATACTACAACCTCTGCTGCTGCTGCTGCTACTACTACTACTACTACTACTACTACTAGTACTGCTACAGTTACTACTGTAAAATGAAATATTAAAATGAAATATCTTTTGGTTTTGGACTGTAGGTCAAATAAAACAAGATCACTTTGGACTCTGGGAAGTTGTGATGGTTGTTTTTCACTACTTTTTGATGTTTAATAGACTGGACGATTAATTGAGAAAATAGTTGGCAGATTAATTGATAATGAAAGAAATCATTAGTTGCAGCCCTAGTTGTAATTTCTGAAAGAGAAAAACTTGCCTTTCCCCCATTACCACCACTGATCCCCCAGCTGCTCCAGTTTAGCTGCTCAGTGGCCAACAGATCAGACTGTGGTTGTACTGAGCCGCCTCTAGGGGTGGAAGTGTGTAACCAGGTGATGTGTGCTCTCAGTAAAACTTTCCTGACTAACGAAAGGTCAAAAAAACTTTTTTCTGAATTATAACATGTTGCCACTAAAGGGACAAAATCGTCTTTTCTGGTGTGTTACATCCTCACAGTAAATCATCATTAATTGTCAGCTGTCTGTTTAAAACCTCACTGCTAAAATCTGACTTTGCATTGCAAGTATCACCAACTTTGATCATTATTTGTATTTCCAATACAGAGTTATAAATACTTTTATTAAGATGTTCATTAATTAATTTTTTGATTATACATCCAAGGGTTAACAAACACTTACAACACTACCAGCCAAACTTCCCTTCACTGTCTTCCTCTCAATGTATGAATGAAATTCTTGGAAGGCTGTGCGGAGAGTCTATTGTTAATGAGACATAATAAGTTTATGCTTCATAAACTTCAAGTATGTGCAGTTTGGCTTAGAGAGAGGGAAAAGCAAATGTTAGCTTTTAGGGAAGAACTTGTCTAATCTTGTTTTTGCCTGTGGCTCTCTGTGAGTGCACACGTGTGTATTTGAGCGCGGTTGCCTGCATTAAATATGATCATTTGCCAAAACCCCGTCACCCTTTGATGTTTTGTACGGTGTAGGTGGATGGGATTAAAATAATTTTTTAATGTTGTGTCACTGTTTTACAAAAGTTCAAAGATGGTTGACCTACACAACCGGCCTTTGGGAAACTACATGTAGCATCTGCATTCACATTTTTATTTTTTCAGATGCCAGTGTTGCAAATTAAAAGAAACTTCAAAGTGATCAAATTAAATAATCCTTGTCAGTTTTGTGGACAACTTCAAACATTTTAATCTTTAGGTAATCTTTAGGGAGTTTTCACACCTGCCTGTTTTGGTTCGCATAGATCAAATCCAGAGAACTCATCACAACACGAAGTTCCAGTGAAATCTCGTTTTCACCAAATGAGACTGCAGTGGGTGGAAAAAGAAGACATTAGAAAGAAAATCAATCATTTTACGAAGAGTTGACATTTATTGATATTCCCCCCTATTTGCCACAAAATGTCCTCATGATAATCATTGTTAAAAACATCCCATAAACACATTACTGGACAAATGTGAACCAGTTGTAGACATTTGCACACTCTAGGATGCAGTTAAAAAGAGAAAACTGTCTGCTTTAAAATTATTCAAAACTATCACATGACTTTATTTAGTATGTTTTCATCATTTGACAGTGTGAAACATTTCAGTCAGTCAAAACCAGAAACAAAACAAACAGTTTCACTTCTTATTTTGGTCAGATTTTGAGAGCTGTTGGTCTTTCAAGTTTTCAAGATGAAAGCACAAAAGTGATATTCACTGTAGGTACCAGAGTATTCAGGTCTGGTGGTTGAGCCGTGCTTCAAAATGAAAAAAATATTTCAGTATAAAATACAGCTTCTCCAGTTGTTTTCTGAGGCGCCAGACCATTTGTATGTGTGTGTGCTGTATAAACTTTGTCCATATACAGTAGCCTGAGGGGTGTAAGGCATGTGTGATCAATAAACAAGCACATGCGAAAACGGTTAATTATGATGATTTTAATGGCTTGAAATATGAATGTTATGAAGGGAAGAAAAGCATGTTTTTCACATCTCACTTTTATGACTAACGATTGCCCACACAAGCTGAGATAAGAGTTTCATTTATTTGTTTGCACAATTAAAACATCATGGTAAAATACATAAAATCATAAAACTAAATAGATATGTGCAGGAGAGGAAAGAAGCAACATGGCTTATACAAATCCTCTCCAATATGAAAAAAAAATCTAGTGTAATCATAAACATAACAAGAATAAAAAGTACAAGTAAAAGAAATGCAAACACACAGAACATACAGTAAAAAAAAGTACAAAAAACTAAAATAAAAGGTAAAACATAGTTCTGCTATTTCCTGATAACCAATGTATATATTTCTTATATGAATTAATTTATAGTGATTTCGATGTGATCTCTCTAAATGTACAGTACCTCTACCTCTAGCAGGATAAACACATTGTTCAATTCATTCAGGAGTGACCAGTAACCTCATGCAGTTGACTTCTTTATTTCTGGCCTTGTCAGTATAACAGTATTTTATTCCTCATTCTCTTTCTTGTTCATTATCTTCTTCTTCTTACTCTCAGTTGTTGGTTTTGCAGAAACTTAAAGTCACTGTGCTACAAAGTGACAACAGCTGCGTCTCGTTTGTGAATAACATCTCGCTATGTGTTGCACAAGAGGATTCATTTTGTTATTTAAGTTAGCTTCCCCCCAGCCTCGACCTTTTCTTTTAAAAAGTTCACCTCTTATGATTCACTGTATCTCAACTGTCATTTAAATTTCATGTCATTCTCACAATTGAAACCCGGTGCTCAACAATTACCTGGGTATGGCATTCTAACATACAGCATGGCATATCATGGCTGCTGCGTGGGCACCAACTAGTAATAAACCCAAACCACCTCTGGGTGCCATTGTGATCTTCCCAGAAGCCCTTGGTGTGCAGTGAAATCCACTCCCAGAAATTTACATAAGAAAGATTTCCTCTGGTGAGACTACCCTCCTGATGCTCGGCCAGCTGCATACCTGAAGAGCAAGTACTTACGCGTGCCACTCCCCATGACTGGAAGTGCTGACTGGTTGGGTGGGAGTGCAATGCCCAAAAATGCTGTCATAATCTGCTGCTGATGCAAGATGTTCAGAGGGAGTTCCAGCATCATGTATAATTTTCAGGAATATTGGTAATCAAAAATCTGTTTTATTGTAAGTACGCCTACATCCAAACGCCCACCTGCTTGTGTAATGACAACATAGTGAAATTATATTTTTAAAAAACCCAATCATTTGAAGACTTACGCTTCCAGTGTCCTCCCCCACACACACACTCAGATGACCACATAATAGAGCTCCAAGCAGACTGGAGGTTTTTGAGGCTCAGGGTTCTGCCAAGTCCAAGACCACCAAGGTCCTGCTTTCTGTGTTCAAAGCTGTAATACATACATAATGATCTGCTGCAATTTGCCAGCACTGTCCTCTAGATAGGTCATGATAGGAATCCTTGGATCCACTGGTTAAAGTCACTTGGAAGGGTGGCAGAAATTGGGAAGTCAAGCAAACAGGGGAGGCAACATAAAAGACAAATAAAGGCAAATGACAGATGAGCTCAATTGTGGAATGCCTTTAGGATTAGTAGCAGCTGCTCTCTATATGGTGAAGAAATTCACCTTCTCAAGTGTTAAAATTAGCATTAAAACTTTTTGGAGGAAATAGTTTCACCATTACATATACTATTAATTCTGTTATCACTGGAGAAAAAAATGGCTATGACCACATGCAGGCAAGATGTTATAATGTATTTTTGTTAAAAAACTTGCATAAAGTTAAGGGGACTCACAAGGAGACTGAACAGCAGTGGCTGAGGAATCCTGACTTTTAGTGTAGGGTCAAGCTCAAAAAATGCAGAATCCTTCAATTCCCATAATGCAACTCAGTAGCCGGATGACCTGATGGCATCATTAGGGTTATTTTTTCGAGCTTCTTTCAGAGCCCCAGAAAATATGACAGAGTAGTGCTCCTCATGATGAGTAAACTGAACCTCATTGTAAAATAGGTGGAGTGCTCCTTTAATAGTAGAATTTGCACCTTTTATTTAGAAATATGTAAATTACAGCATGTAGTTTAGTTTGACCAGCCATCTGCGTTTATAAAAGTTTAAAGGTATATTTCCTTAATTTTGAGCAGAAACTTTGCTCTATGTACCCAAATTTCCCAAAAACCAAACTGTCCTTTTGAAGGCTATTATTATAATAGTGATGCTACAGTGAGCTGTACCATGGAAGTCACCAGTGTGCCGATGAGTTTATGTGAAATATCTGTGATTGTGTGCTATTGATCCTGTGGTGATAGTGGGAGTGACCATCAGAGCAGCTTTAGCTCTCACTGGGACGAAGGAGACAGCACTCCTCCCCTCCCTCTCTGTTGAATAATCTGCTTACTCACCGGATGTGATTCACCTAACTAACTCTGTTAGAGAGAGGGTTCTGTTTGTCTAAATGTTTGGTCAGTAATGTTGTGTAATGTTTGGAAAGTTGTGTGCTTGTGAGATAAATAACTTCATATGAACCTCGGTCTGGCTGGCTGCTGTGCTACTTTGAAATACTCATCCAATAAGTGGCTGAGAGGGTCATTAGAAAAGGACAGATATTTTTGCACACACGGAGTGACGTTATTGTGTTGGATTGTACTGATTTGACCGCAGAGAATACACAATTCTGATTGGCCGGAGAGTGTGTGTGGCTCTAATGTAGTAGCCTTCATGACCGTAAAACTCCTAGCTTGAAGGCTACTTATTTCATCTGGTACTAGGTCACGACTTCTCTACATGTTGGAGTTATTCCAAGATTGACAACGTTTCTATTTATTTAAAGAATATATTTCCCCAGAATATGACAAAACAATACTCAATATTATAATACATACATTTTGATTGCTGTAAAGTGGCCATGACGTTAGCTGGATAATTGAATTCAATCCACGCAGTTATGAAACTGTAATAATACAGTTATGAAAAAAAAATATAGGGTGGCACAGTGTGAGTGCATTTTTTGGTAACAGCACAGATCATCATGGATTGTTACTTAATCAAAGGTGTGTTTGTTTACCAGAAAACTCCACAGGGTACACCCTGTATTGTGTGTATCCTTGAGGCCTAATTAACATAATGAATACATTTTGTTCCTCATAAAACATTTGCAAATCCATTTTAAAAAAATGTTTTAACTTGACTGAAATGTTTTTTTTCTTTATAACTTAAAAAAAAGTAGCATTGCTACTTTTCTAGGTACGTTACTGCCACTCTCCATTCAGTATTGCAGTTGGACTTAAGATGTCAGTGTGCTTCAAACTAAGTAATTCTCAATTCGCAGAATAGCGTCTTAAAATCTTTCAGACGGTTGCCAGATCAGACTCAGGTCAATGGCAGATCATGACCTCAGATTGACCCACTTAGCCAATGCCAATAGCCCCCTCCTCCTCCTCCCCCACAACTCCTTCACCATCACTGTCTCTGTTCCACTTTCCTCTTCCTTTACCCCTGGTTCCTCTCTTGCCATCTCTCAGTACACTCTCCTCTCCCTGTTGCCCTCTCTTTAAACTCACCACTCAGTCCTTCCTCTGCTCTGTCTTTCCTCCTTCCCTCTCCTCTTTCCCTCCTTGTGTTCCTTCACTCCATGAGGGGGAACTTCCACTGCAGCTTCTATCCAGGAACAGGCTTCCACTGTGGAAACACAGCTCATTAACACTGCTCCGATTCGCTTTCCACACCACGCAGGGGAGGGGGAGCTGGGCTTCGTGTCACTGCATCCACACACACACACACACACACACACACACATTTCCACAAACACATATGTACACAAGCACAGATACATCTCTTTCTTTTGACTCACACCACACTGTAATGACTTTATTATTTTGGTTATTACCATAGAAATAATTTCAAATAGCCTGGCAGCGCATGGTTTTATAGACATCAGAGAAAGACCCCTTTTTATCTCACCATCCATCAGTAGTGACACCCCCATTCAATTAACATCCAGCGAACATCCGAAACAACTGCAACTTGCAAAGCAGAGGTCTATATCTGTCACTGTGTGCGTGTTATTTTTGATCTTCCCCTGAAAGATAGCTGCTATAATTGGCTGCTTATCAGCATTAATGGATAGACAAGACACGTAGGTAGGAGCTTTGGGTAAAACACACACACACACACACACATGCGCGCACACACACACACACACACACACGCATACACACACCCAGGAAACACGATAAGAAGAGTCATCATATTCAAAGCAGCCAGGAATAGAAACAGAATACATGAGGTAACCAGAGTGGTGCAAGCCGTAGCCATTACCTCAACAATGACCACGACTAGTAGCCTTCATTGTCTCTGTGTTTGTGTGTGTGTGTGTATGTATACAGGCATATGTGGCGGTCAACGATGCCTATTCCATAGTCAAGATATTCCTTTTCTCCATGAACATATCTGGTCTTTATATAAGGTTTGGTGGGGACTTACATAATTCTTGGCACTTTAAGTTTCTGTGTGTGTATCTGGAAAGCCCGTGCAAAAAACTGCAACTGTGTGTGTGTGTGTGTGTGTGTGTGTGTGTGTGTGTGCGTGCGTGTGTGTGTGTGTGTGTCTGTGACGCCTTGGAAGCTCTGCTGGCCATGGCTGTGGAAATGCTGCACTGCCCCACTCTGCTCAGTGGGGACAGTGGTGGAGAGGTGGAGGGATGGATGAATGATTGGATGATCGGGGAGTGGGGGCTTTGATGGTTGGATGGAGAAAGGGAACTGTGAAACTGCAGCACTGCCACAAAGACAGTGGCAAAAGGAGAGGGGAAAAGTTGTGCTTACTTCAATCTTATGTAAACCAGACCTCTGTTTTGACTTGGCTGCAGCTGGGTTTGTCTTAATGTGACAGGCTTATGTCTTGTTTTTTGTTTCATGACTGTTGCATGTGTACAGTGCAACATGGCGCTGTCAAACTAGCCACAACAAGCAGATCGAACTTCAAATGCTCTTGTTAAGTAGCTATATACTGTCAATTATGATTTTTAGCCACTGTCTGAGTCGGTCGGCCCACCACTTTGGTCCAGACTGAAATATCTTGACACCTATTGGATTGATTTCCTCTTGCTCCACCATAATGCTGACATTTTTGCTTTGTGTTCAGTGCTAAATTAGCAAATGTTAGCACACTAACACGCCATACTAAGATGGTGAAGATGGTAAACATTATACCTGCTAAACCTATTAGTATTGTCATTGTGAACATGTTAGCATGCTGATGTTAGCATTAAGCTCAAAGCATTGCTGCGCCTCAGCCTCATCGAGCCTTATAGTTAATATGTGTATTTTTCATTCTTTCTCCATAATTTTGTGTGTGTGTTTACTTTATCTATTTGCATACAATACTTGCTTGGAGTCTTGTGGCAAGTCATATGACATCACCCTACTGGCATGTAAATAAAATATTCAGTCGACTGTTTTCAATTCTCTCTCTTGTCTTTTGTTTGATGAAGCATGATGAACCTGACACTCACAACATAGGTGTTAATATATTCATATATTCTAGTGTAGTGTATTTCAGTGTGCAGAAGTAACTTTTATTTTCTGTATTGGTGGGACTGCCCTTACTTTACATTATGGGAAGCCCCATTTGGAGCTGTGTCCTGTGAGGGATTTGCATGCTGGGTGCAGGCTGTGGTAATATGTGCTACTTCTCTGTAACAACCTGCCTGATTGAGTGCTCATATGCCACTCTTCATGACACTAATGTACCACTAGGTTATTAGCCATCAGAGTGCCTGTGCCTCTTTAAAATCCTTGTCTTCTGTTTTTTTTTGTTTCCCATTGTACATTAGACAGGAATTCATCCTGAGAGGCAGGATGTGTGTGTGTGTATGAGTGTGTGTCTTACTTGTAGTGGAAACTCTTTGGGAATCTCTGCCATGGAATGTCTGGGCAGGATTCCCTCTTTTCCCCAGCGGGGCGGACCATTCACACACGACTATCTGTACGCAACATGAACACGTAGCACAGCAAAGCATGGAAACACACGTCCATTTGTGTGGACTTAACCTCATGGCACAGTTCATGAGATCTTTGCTTTAGGCTACTCAGTCCGACATTTGAGGATGTGTTACCAAATCACTAAAACACAAACTGCTTCTGTCTGTCTGTCTGTCTGTCTGTCAAGTCTGCTTTTCCCCTACTCTATCTGACTTCTGACTTTTATGCTCTCACTTTCTGTGACTTTTCTTCTCTCTCCTTCTTCCCCCTTCACTGGAATTTAACTTCAGTTTGACCTTGTGACTCATCTCTCCCACACTGACCACACCAGTGCTGTCTATCCTATACAGACAGTGCTGACCTAGACTCTTATACAGTACACGCATGCCAACACACACATACACTCCTACGCTCTCACACACACACACACACACACACACTGTTGCGTCACTCTCTTGTGGTGTGGCCTGTAACTACTAGACAGCTGTTCCTGCTTAGCTGTCATGTCAGCCATGATGTCAGAGCTTTGTTGTGTGTGATTGGCTGACGTCTGAGTGCGTCCTGTGTATGTGGGAGATACTATGTGGGAGACTGTCGCTCTTTGTGCCACAGAGAGTCGTGGTGGAAATGGTCAACTGATCTGCGACCTCTTACCCTACCCTTACCCTACAGTAGAACACTTGCGTCTGTCTGGTCACCACAGTGTAAAAACGTGTTACGTTTGTGTCACGGAGGCGAGTTACACTGCTACAGATACACTAGTGACCCATAACACATGTGGGCATATGTGTGATAAAATGAAAACATTGCACTTTAAAGTTTAACCCAGTGCTGCCTGTAGCTTCAGAGATGAAAGATCAGAACACAGGAGAGAAGGTTAAACCTACAATAAATAGTATTTTATGAGGTTGTGTTTTTAAGGATAAGTGCAGTTTTTTATAATTTGAGTCTCATTTTTGTAGTATTGGCTATCATTTATATTGGTTTTGGAAACATTGTGATCACCAATTATATTTGAGATTTGGGTACTTGGTGACAATGAAGCCTGATGGGCAAAAAACAAGAGCAGTTAGACAATGAGACAGGCTGCAAAAAAGCCAGCACTTTAGCCAGATTGTTTAAACTTCTTTATCCTGAGTTAAAAGAATACTCCAATAATTTAGCATTGCAGTCATATAACATTCTTGGACTCAAGATAGACAGCTTCAAAAAAAGGATTACAATCGATGCTGCAGAACCAGAGATATCGTCTTTTTGTTGTCAAACCCTGCCACCTACATTACCCACAATGCAACTCGAGTGCCAACACTTTGGTCAGAGATTTGGGTGTCTTATGCTAGTAGCTGCTAATGTAGCCTCAAGCTGTTAGCCACAAGCAGAGATGAGGAGTGGGCTACAGAGGTCTGGTAAGCTCACTTCTGTCTAACTCCACACCCCCAGATTTTTTTCCATATTCAAACTTGTTGTCTTCAGACCCATCTGATGCAGGCTCGAATGGCATCGCTTGAGGCAATCAGGATCAGACTGGATCAGACTTCACACAGCTCCCTCTGAAGCCACTAAAGGCTTAATACAACTTTTTTCACACATGCAGTAGTCCTCTTCAAGACCTGTAAACTGAGGTCTTTGGATGTGATCCAAAATTGACCAATGGAAAAACTACTTGAACCTGACGTACATAAATTAATTTTAAAAAAACAACAAAAAACTGATCCGAGGAGTCAAGTCAGGCATGGTCCAAATAGATCTGGGGATAATTAGATCCGATCCAAAATGTGGTGGACCCGAACAAACTGACATAGAAAAGGAAGACCAACACTGGCAGCAGCATGACCAGCCACCAACTCACTGTCTCATTTGAAAAACACAAACACATTTCTCTCCTGTAATAATTATGATACACCATGTAATCAAAGCTGATAGTGAATCCATTTGGATCCAATCGGGTACTAGAAGTATTGACAGACCCGAGACCTGTGGCAATACGACGGGACCCTACTTGACCAGATTGGATTTAGAATAATTCTGGGTCAGGTCTTCCTTACTAGGAACTGAGGGAACCATTTAAGACCTCCAACTCATATCCAAATGTTTATATTAAAATCAGTTTTGATCTGGGTTTAAAAATGATCTGTAGTGGATAGTGTGGCAGCAGGAGCTATTTTCGCTGTTTGCCTGTTTTGTTCTCTAATAACTGGGTCAGACAGAACTGCATTTGTGTAAAAAGTAAGAAAAAGTAGATAAGAGGGTGTCATTCACCTATTTAAGAAATATTTCACTGCTCTGGATTAAAATTGTGCTTGTGTGTGTGTGTCCAGTCATGGTCACCATGGTGAAGTCCTACTAAAAATCGTCATGACAACTCAAGCCATTGACAGCCATGTTGTAAGCCAAAACACGTAACTGTCTCCTACGCATCAACACCATTCACACATGCGCTGATGCACACGCTTGCACACACACACACACACACACACACACACACACACACACACACACACACAACAAAGACACCCACACGCACAACGACGTATACGACAGATTTAAAACTGAGTGTCAAAATAGAGACACTTGTTTATGAGACAAAATTAGTGTGTTGTTTACCCTGCTCAGACTGATGTAAGAAATGAGAGGTCCTTAAATACAGCTACAACTTTTTATATCACTGCACTGTTTTGTCTCCTTTTTTATGTGTCACTACATCCATACCTGTTTTAAATTCTGTATTCTTTTAACATGTAGACATTAGAAAAATATAAATCCAAAACCGACAGATAGTGATTCAGAATTTAAAAAAAAATGTAGAAGGTTGAATTGATAGACTGTTTTTGTCATCAAAAACATCAATGTGTGTCTTTGAGAGAGAAGAACTAGCAGCATATACCTGAAGGTGATGCCACCCTGGGGGCTCTCACCACCAG